>CAJRSG010006301.1:0-10894 GCA_907169655.1 Acomys percivali
GTAGGTGGTCGTTTCTAACTGTATAGTGTGTCTGAAGTGTACTGAGTTGGCATCAACTAGCGCCTGTTACTTTCTGTGTCCATAGAGGAGGATGGTCACTGCTGAGCTGTTACTCTGAGTGTCCACCAGCTTCCCAATGATGTTAGGGCCAGTTTCGTTTTCTCCAGACATTGACCATTAAGCCAGTACTGTGAGTAATCATTCAAATGAAAGGCAGACAGTGTGACGGTTCAGAGGGAGGCGGAGGCCAAGGTTGATGTTGTCAGCCATCAACTAGCTGAGGGTCCTTTACTCCACCCAGATAGGTAGGAATCATGGGCCGATGAGGGGAGGCAGCTGCACAGCTCATTCCTGTACCCTTCTAACCGTCGTAGATAGCTGCAAACAACAGCAGGTTGTATTCTTTGTTCCCTGCTTTTGTGCAGTGAACCTTAGGTGCTGTGACCTTTAGCCTTATGATAACAATGTTGAGCTTGGATGCGAGTCTAAAAAGCTGGGGTTCCTGGCTACTAATGGTAACTTTTAAACAGCTTTCAAGCTTAAGGTATCAAGATTCCCCAGCCCTGAACAAGGCTGAGCATTATAGCTTTGGGGCCCACAAGAGCTAAGACCTTTAGCCTTTCATCTCTGATAGCTCTCTGGAACTTTCCCAGTGACCAGGGCCTGTGTTGTGTTTGAGGCATGGTCTCGGGCCAGCATCTGGGGGGTGGCTCACCATGTAGCTCAGGCTAGCAACTGTTTGTATGTGTGTGAGCTGGCGGGGACAGGGGAAGGGGGGGGTCCACCTTGTAACCCAGGACTCAGGCTCGTCTGGGTCTCTCTTGCTGTGTGGCCTCAAACTCATAATACTGCCTCAGCCTCCTGAATGCTGGATTGTAAGTGTGCCCCCACACAACAGGCTAAGCTTCCTCGGCTCTCAGCTCACAAGCCCTTTTACTTCCATTGTTGCCAGCTGTCTCTAGCCTAACTAATCTCTAGAGCTCCTCAGCTCCCTCTTGTGGTCATTGCCCCTGTCATTTCTGCCACCATCTCCGCAGCTGCCATTTCCACTCCCTCAGCTCCCACCACTGCTGCTGTCTTTATGGCCAGCCCACTGTACTGACAACAAAGATCAGAAGAAGGCCAGGACAGGCAACTTGGAAGAAGCCTGTTATTGGGCCTCCTGTTGGCAACAAGAGTGTGGCAGCACAGAGAGATGACTCCCAGCCGTCTGCCAAAGTGAACCAAACACCTGGCTCATATAGCTAGAAAAGTGGTACTGTGGTTTTCTGCCAATACAATAGACCTGTATGTATATGGAGGACTGTTCACACTAACCATGGCATTGTCCTGGCACCAGTTACAGAAGTCTCTCTGGTATGCCCAAGGGGAGATGCTCTCCTCTTGACCTGAGTGGTGGTTGCAGGGTTATGCAGAGTCCACCAAGACTTATGAGGACAGGAAAATCTTTGAAACAGGTGTGCCTAGGGTTCTGTCTTCAGGAGGTAAAACTGTACTTTATAGCAAGCAGCTAGATTGCGGTGCGGCTTCCCCAGCTGCTAGTCTGAGGGCAGTCAGTTGACCGCTTAGCTGATTGCCCTTCCTTGAAAAATTGAGGGAACAAGGCAGGTATCCAGTAGCTCTCTGGAGGGCAAGCTGCCCTATCTCAAATTATCTACAGGAAAGCTAAACACAG
The DNA here is from genome assembly GCA_907169655.1 of Acomys percivali. Lineage (NCBI taxonomy): Eukaryota > Metazoa > Chordata > Mammalia > Rodentia > Muridae > Acomys > Acomys percivali. The sequence continues at coordinate 1,676 of CAJRSG010006301.1, forward strand.
GAGTGCTTATAATAAGGATGTCTTAACATCGATAGTGATTCTTTAGTTTTTAACAGTGCTTAACACCTGTCCAGAGCCCCAGGAGGGTGGTTCCCCCAAATCAGTCTCAGTAGGAAAGCCACAGAATAGGAATTTATTTAAACATATATGCTTACCATTCGTGTTTGAACGATGAGCGATTGTTTCTTCCAGTGATTACTGATGAGGGTGGCAGTTAAATAAAAGGAGTGTTCAGACTGATCTCAGTCAGGGAGGCGAGGCAGCTGGTAAAAGCATTTACCATGCCAACCTGAGGACCTGACGCCGCATGGTAGAAAGAGAGAATCGAGCCCCAAAAGTTATTCTCTCACCATGCATGCACACACACGAACCTGTGCTCGAACACCTACATCATACATATACACAATAATAACTAATAGAATTGTAATGACTGATCTCAGACAAAGTTGTATACGTGACAGTTTAATTTTCTCATAAGCCTGTGTGTCAGCCATTTGAGATGCACTTAATGGAGTATCTTCTTCTGATATTATTTGCTAAATCATAATTATTTCACAAGGATGCATTATGTTGCACACCTTAAACATACACATTTTTATCTGTCAGTCATACTTCTTGTTTTTATGAGCCTTTCCTTCCAGCACACATATGCATATACACACCACATACTGAACACATATACTGTACAGGCACACAGCACACACTCAGGCTACACACACACACAAACACACACACACACACACACACACACACACTCTGCATTACTCACTAAGCCCCAGACAACTGACTATGTACAACGTATTCGTTTGTTGATACCTGATTAACTCTGTCTAAGCCTTCCAGGTTCCACTTGTTTATTTTCTTCTATAAAAGTAATTTTTATTCTCCTGGCTCAATTATCTAGGCGGTTTGCTGCCTCCTTCTGCTAACCTAGGCCTAATCCTGGAAGTTTGTAGCCTCCATACAATCTAACCTAGGCCTAGAATGTTTTCAGCCTCTGAGACTAACTGCTTAATGAGCTCACCCTTACTTGTTCTTACTGAGCTCTGGGCTGGCTGGTTCAACTCGGCCTTTCTGGCTCCAACTCTTCTCCCTGCTGACTTATACAATCTGGTTCTCTCTTGGCCCAGAATTGCTCTGCTTGGCTTCAAACTAACTCAGCAATCTGCTCTAATCTTTTGGCTTCTCATTTTCTGGCTTATTCCATCTTCATCTGAGTTCTCTCTCTGCAACCCATCTCTCTATTACTGTCCTGGTAAAACTGCCTCCTCTCTCTGGAAAACTGCCTCTTAAGTAGCTTCCCCTTCCTCTCTCTCTTCTCTTAAGAGTTTGGCATATCAAAAAAAAAAAAGTTGGGCATATCCTATTCTGTCAAATCTTCTCTGATTCATCACCTTTTCTGCCACTCTATTAGACATCATTTTCTAACATGGGTGCTTCCTTCTACAAACTAACTTTTTCTTCATTTGGGATTAGAGGCCTATACCACCATGCCTGGACCTAAGCTTCTCTTTACCTGATACTTGCTCTATACCAGGCTGGCCTTGAACTCAGATCTGTTTGCCTTTGTCTCCTGGATTAAAGACATGTTTATATTCCAGCCAGATCACAGAGACCTAGAAGGTCTTTGGATGTGATCTCTTGCCAGAACAGCTATGTTCTGAATTAACATTCCTCTACAACTTTCCCCTTTCTGTTTAAGCTAAAAAGTATACACAGTTTAAATTTTACAACAGAAACAATTACCAATCTCACAACTGTAACAGTCAAAATGTCCTTATGAAAATCCACTCAGCCACTGATGCGATGATCCTCCGTAATTGCAGGCCCCATCATCTGTCCTTCAGCAACAGTGCATTTCAGATCAAGGTTCTCCAGGCTGCCAGTCTGATGAACTGTGCATCCCTCTTCAGCTGGTTTGTTATGCTGTCTCCATGCAGAGGACTCAGCTTTCTGCATTGCTATCTTTCTGCATGTCTTCCTTGGGTCGTGACTTTTATTTGGAAGGCCCCCTCCTCTCTCTCTCCCTCTCTCTCTCTCTCTGGGGGCGGGGGTGGTGTCCAGCAGGGTTTCTCTGCATAGCCATGACCGTTCTGGATTCACTTTGTAGACCAGGCTGGCCTCTAACTCACAGAGATCCGCCTGCCTCTGCTAGGATTATAGGCATGAGCTACCACTGCCTTTCTCAAATTTTTATCTTAGCTCCAATTACTTCAACTCTTAGGGATTTAGAATCAAGTTTGATCTGTGCTAAACCTTTAAAGTTAGCTAAAGCATTTCAAATCTCTTAACTGTTTTTTAATACCAAACCACAAAAATATCCTTTTTATTTAAGAAGAAAGCTTTAGTCTTATATGTTTGAACTGAATGACCAAGCTGTCTGATGAACTCAGAGATCCACCTGCCTCTGCCTCCTGTGTCCCAGGATTAAAGGTGTGCATCACCACCCTAGGCCCAAACTTAAATAAACAAACAGACAGGCTAAACCTCAAACTCACATCCATTCCCACCTCCGGTTCTCAAGAACTCCAAGAAAAGTTCTTTTGTCTCAGTTTCCACCTCACATCACCTAGACTTGTCCCTCTGTCCTCCCACAGTGTCTCAAGCATGCCACTTTTGCCCTTCTTACCTGGACCCTTCACCATGTCTAGTAGTCTAGAAGCCCTCAGTAAGATTTCCCTGAAATAAAACAAATTGCATATCTTAATAAAGAAATAAATGCATGTTGTGGACATCAGCAAGTGCTAAAGCAGTATTCACACTACTTCATATTCACTTTAAAATAATTTAACATTGGGGGGAATGATTTAACAAGAAGGGGGGAAACTTGTTGCAAAAATGAAAGGGACCCTGAGACATTGCGAAAATGTCTGATAGGCTGACAGGAAGACTAGTAGCTGAGAAACCCCAGACAGCATGAGGATAAAGTCTGGTTAGCAGAAGGGTTAAGACAGGCAGAGAGGCAGGGCTTTTGGCTTCTGTCTTCAACCTCCAGGGAGGGGAGAAGGTCCAGGTTCACCACTGACAAACAATGATTCAGTCAATCATGTCCACATAAATGAAACTTCCGTTAAAAACCCAAGAGGGCTGGATTTGGGAAGCTTCTAGATTGCTGAACTGTGGAGGCTTCTGAAGGTGGTATACCCAAAGAGAAGAGGGCATCTCCTGTGCCTTCCCACATCACTTGCCTCCTGCATCTCTTCCTTATACAAACTGCTCTACTGATAAAAAGGAGCTCAAGTGCTTCTCTGAGTTGCGTGAACAGCTCTGGCAGGTTAATCCAAGGAAAATGTCATGGGAATCTTGGATAGCCACTTGGTCAAAAGCACGAACAAACAAACCTGGGGCCTGAGACTGGCATCGGGATTAGGCAGCAGCCTTGCAGGGTGAGCCCTGGGGATCTGAAGTGTCTTCAGGCAGATAGGGCCAGAAGTGAATAGATGAGAAGACACCCCACCAGTATGTGCTGCAGAATCAATAGATGCTTGCTGGATGTAGGGGGACAACACCTTGCCTATCTAAAGTCAGACGTGTGGATTGTTGGGAGAGTACGAAAAACGATCCTGCCTTTCCTGTAGCATGACAGCGAGCCATTTTTATAACTGCGGAAGACAGGAGTAGTCATGTGTCCAGTTAAACGAAAACCCGAACTATAGTGAATTAATGTAATAGAGCACATGATTCCCTTTTTAAAAAGTAAATAAATCAGGGACAGAGAAAGGTAATAAGCGGTTTTGTGTATTTCCTGGGGAAATGTCTACCTCCAAATTGGGGTGATGCCTCCAACATCCCAAAGAATGACATATGAAAGTCCAAGGTGAAAAGGAGAATGATTTTATTAAGAGTTGCTTACAGAGTGGCAGACAACTACCCGTTTACTGGAAATCCACACCTTCCACCCACCAAATTTCTATTTTTTGAGGTTCTAAGGCTACAGGAAAATTGGAACAAACCTGGGCTTGGAGCACCACCTAGTGTTAGAACAGAAGACATGACTACAGGCTCCCACACACCTAGAACAAAACAAGACTGGGAAATGTACGTTTATTATTTAGTCTACTCTGCTCTTCTTCTTTGTTATTACTGTTAACACGTGTGTGTGTGTGTGTGTGTGTGTGTATTCACATGCCTGCAACAACAACAACACACACACGTACAGATGTTGAGAACTTGTAAGAACAAACATGTGGACAGGGAGCCAGGGGATGGTGGCGCACGCCTTTAATCCCAGCACTCTGGGAGGCAAAGGCAGATGGATCTCTGTGAGTTCGAGGCAAGCCTGGTCTACAAAGTGAGTCCAGGTCAGCCAGGGCTACACAGAGGAACCCTGTCTTCAAACACAAAAAACAAAAATACAGCTTGCGGGCCAGGCGTTGAGCCCAAATCATCAGACTTGGCTTACAAGCACATTTTCTTACTGAGCCATTTTGCTGACTCTTTCCTTTTTACCAAGGTTTTTCCTGTTTGCCACAAATACTCTCTAGCCATGGAAATCATGGCTTGATAGGCGGTCTGTAGTTTAGACTGGATTCTGAGGACCAGAGTCTACACAGTCTTGGTAAGAATAGAGGGAAATCGAAACTCATGCCCTTCAAGTAGTCATGTAAAATGGTTCAGTATCTATGGGGAAATGTTTGCTAACTCCTCAAAAATATAAGCATACACTTTCCACATGACCCCTTAGTTCGCTCCTAGCTACACACTCCAGAGCATGTTCCAGATGCTGTGGGAATTCACAAAACGACTGCGCAGAGCCTGGTGCCTTGGGATGTGATGCTCCCTGAGACATCCCTCAGAGCTCCCATCCCTCCCGTTTCCCTGTCTCTCCATGCCAGTGTTGACAGAGGCTTTACAAAGCCCCTGCCTGCCTGATGCCCTGTCCCACATCCAGCCCTCCTCCACCTTCTGTTAACTAAACTCACACTAAAAGAGTGTGAGACCTGCCGAACCGTAGAGCCAGGACAGTCCTCTGTTTTGGTCTCAGAATCATTTATAAATCATTATCCACTCTGAAGAACAAACAGACTTTGTCCCAGACCATTGTGTGTCCCCCAAGACCTAAAAGCTCTCCCCTATAAAAAGAGATGTATGTACACTTGTGAGCACTTTGACTAGAAGATAAGTCACACAGCTGGAATTTTTCTCATTTATTTATTTATTTTTTATTTTTTGCACATTATAACTGTTTGTTTTTTATTTACGGTCTCACTACATAGCTCTGCCTGCCCTGAAATTTACCATGTAGACCACGTAGGCCTCTAACTCATAGAGAGCCACCTGCCTTTGCTTTGCTCTCTCGTGCTGGGATAAAAGGTGTGTGCCACCATACACAGATGGATTATAAATCTAAGTATTTACAATCTATCTCGTCTCCCATATAATCTTTGTCAGTTTATCCTGAGGAACATTCAGAAGGTAGAGAGAAGCAAGACAGGCAGTGCATTCCCATATTTGGGAAGATGAAACAGAAGAGTCCATCACAAGTTCAAGGTCAGCCTGGGCTACCGAGTGAGCTAGCTCCCTGGTCCAAAACAAACAAAACAGAAAGCAAGCAAAGGAATAAACAAACAAAGAAAGCCACATGGAAAGTCAAACACTGACTCTTGATTTCCAAACCCTCCTCTTTATACAGGCACAGCCTGGCAGTAAAGACTTTTCTTTTAGAAAGTCAAGCCTGGGACTGTGTTAGGAATAATATTCTGTATTTTTGCTTGTTTGTTTTAAGGTATCTGAAGTCAGGGCATTGTATAGCCAACTATAGCTACCACCACTTCTTTGTCTCTGGGATGCCCTTGATCTAAAAGGAATCAAGGAACGGCTCCCTGTGACATAATCCATTCTCTCCCCCGCCCCCACCCCCCACCCCCCGCCTCTCTCTCATGTTTTCAATGATGTCCTATTTTGTCTTATTTCCTCACCTCAAGATTTTTTAAAATCTTTATTTCAACCCTGTTTCTCAGATCAGTAACCAGTCAGCACTTCTATTTGTTTTTTTGTTTTGTTTTTTGAGTCAGGGTTTCTCTGTGTAGTCTTTGATGTCCTGGACTTGCTTTGTAGACCAGGCTGGCCTCAAACTCGCAGCAATCTGCCTGCCTCTGCCTCCCAAGTGCTGGCATTAAAGGCTTGTGCCAGCAAGGCCAGCTCAGTAAGTACTTCTATGATCTCAAACAGTCTTTGTTTAAAGAAGCTCTTTTGCCACCTATGCATAGTCAGCGTTGACCAACCAGTTATGTCTCACTCGGTCTCTTTCACAGACTCAAATGTCAAGTACGGTTTTAAAAACTGGAATAGAGTTTCCCTTATGCCTTACGATATCCTGTCTACAGTGCTGAAGGCCTCTTAGCCTCAGAATTCCTGTTCTTTTTTCTTCTCTGTGTCCTGCACACAGCTCACTAGAACCATCTATCCTTATTTTTTTCTAACCAAACTTTTGCCTCCTGCCTCCCTCTGTCAGTGGTGGCCACATCTGAGACCTTCCTCCTGATCTTCACGTGAGATAGGAAGGGAAATCCAGTGGTAAATATGGCTTGTTCTTGTTTCACGGCTCTTTCCTCCCCACTCTACTGGTTGGCTTTGTTTGACTGTTGTTGTTGTTGTTGTTTTTCTTTCTTTTCTTCTTTTTTTTTTTTTCTGGTTTTTTGAGTCAGAGTTCCTCTGTGTAACAGCCCTGGCTGTCCTGGACTCACTTTGTAGACCAGGCTGGCCTTGAACTCACACCAATCTGCCTGCCTCTGCCTCCCGAGTGCTGGTGTTGTTTTTCTTCTTTCCTTTCCTTTTCTTTTTTTTCCCCCCCTTTGGTTTTTCTGAGACAGGACCTCTCTGTGTAGTCTTGGCTGTCCTGGACTCGCTGGCCTCGAACTCATAGTGATCCTCCTGCCTCTGCCTCCCAAGTCTGGGATTAAAGGCATCCACGATGATGCCCAGCTGGTGTTGTTTTTCTTAAAAGCTTATTTTTCAGTTATTTTTAGTGTGTGTGTGTGTGTGTGTGTGTGTGTGTGTGTGTGTGTGTGTGTGTGTGTGTCCTTAGAGGACAGAAGAAGGCATCCACTACCCTGGAGCTGAGTTACAGACAGTTATGAGCTTCCAGATGTGGGTGCTGGGTACTGAACTCAGGACCTCTGCAAGAGCAGTAAGCACTGTTAGCCACTGCGCTATCTCTCCAGCCTTCACTCCTCTGTTTTTAACCATTGGTCATGTCATTCTCTTTGCTGTAATCTTTGCTTGATGTACTGTGTTATAAATCTGTACCACTGAGTGTCAGCTTCATGTGTCTGTCTAAAGTATGGGAAAATTACCATAAGACATGATGGAGAAGGTTCTCAGAAAGAAAAGTATTCTCTGAAAAGCCTTGACTCAGCTGACAGGAGACCCAAACCCTGGCTTCCTCCTGGAGAGTCTCAAATGCAGCACAGAGATGGCTGGAGGTGGCCCTTTCCTTTTCTTCTTTCAGCTAAGCACACTCAAGTACCCCTCCCTACAACACAGTAAAAGATTTGCTCAGAATCACTAGCCAGAGTGAACGTCCAGTGAGGACCACCAACCAGACTCATGCCTAGGAGTCACGAGGCACACTCCACACCCAAGGATCACCAACACCACTCCGTGCTCAGGGGGTCATGAACCGGTGAACTGGTAGATTCCTGGGTTTTCTTCTTGATCTCATGGCCTCCTTAGCCTGAGGGGCTCAGTGGCTCCTCCCAGATGAAAGGTGGAAGTGCCACCAAGGTGCTGCTGGAAACCCTGCTACTGGCGGCCCATATGACTGTGGACCGGAGGTGGGGGGCTATGTCCTCTCAAAGCTATGAGGAGACAGACAAGTTGGGGATCAGATCCAGGCTGTGGTGGCTTCGGAATCCAGAGGCCAGCTTTCAGGAGTCCTTTGACTTGAGGATGAGCCAGGTCAGACAGCCTAGAACCCACCTGTGTGACTTCCCTTACCGGGGCCTCCAGCCGAGCTTCTAGAATACTCAGGCCTGCTCTGCTCTCGGCTTTTGTTCTTCACACTGAAGCCCATTTAAAATAGACTCCTTTCTGCGCTTATCAAAGGCAGCTGGGTGTCTTTCTCCCTCCTCCTTTCCTCCCTCCCCTCCAGCAGGGACTAGAGAAACTTAAAAAACAAAAACAAAAACAGAGGGATTGTGACTTCCCCTAGGTGTGGGTAGGGGTGCCTGTGTCGTTTAGGGGGAGCACCAGGCCCTTTCTGAGAGCTAGTAAATTTTCTCCTAAATGCCTTCTGGAAATCCTTCGGACATTCGAGAGGGCTCATCAGGTGACCTACAGTCAGAGTTCCAAAATTGCCACTCTAATGAAATGTGTCAGCACCAGGTATGTGGCTGTGTGTTTATAGGGGACATCTTTTTGTTGTTGTTTTGTTTTTTGAGACAGGGTCTCTCTGTGTAGCCTTGGCTGTCCTGGAACTCACTCTGTAGATCCACCTGCCTCTACCTCCCAAGTGCTTGGATTAAAGGCATGTGCCACCACCTCCTGGCTTGCAGGGGACATCTTGAGAGTAGAGGAGACTCTGTGAGATGTGTTAACATGGCAAGAGTAATGGGGCCACGTGTTGGAAGGTCTTGGCTGTTTACTCCTATGTTCTTCTGCGGTCTCTTTTCACGGGGATCGCTGGTGTCCTGGCCTCTGACTCACTCTCAGCCTGGAGAAGAAAGGCTGGTGCACTTGGTCGGCAGGCAGACCCTCGGCATCATTACCATCATGGATGGAGTAGAATGCATCCACGCCTTTGGTGCTGATAGGCCCTGGTCCTGATGGTCCTCCAGATTCCAACCAGCCCAGCCCATTGGTCCACTATGAGAACGTTTTTCTACAAACCAGAGGTTCCCCAGTGCCTATCTGTCCTACATAAGGAGGTATTTCAGCCAAATGCTTCCTTGGCTTGAAGCATCAAATTCCACCTCCATCCTTGAGCTCTCTGCTCCCACCCTGGTGCCTAACTAACGCCTCCCTCATCGGTCATCACCCACCCACATCCCACTTTCTGACCCCATCACAGCCCTTGGAGTCTAGAGCCTTCCTTTCTCCTACAGCCCACCATTCTTTTCTCTCTGATCTTAAACTTCCCAGATTTCCGAGGTGTCCGTGGCTTTCTCATTGGTGACCACAATGCCATGTTTAATGAGAAGGCAGAGCTCACCGACCAGGTTGGAAGAGGGCAGGATTTGGGAAGTTGTGGGACTCACTGGTGTGCAGAGGGCAGTAGGG
>CAJRSG010006351.1:0-21689 GCA_907169655.1 Acomys percivali
CAAAGCTTAATCTTTCCCACATATCCCCCTTCTCTTTTAAAAAAATTAAGAACTATACACACATATATACATATATTCATAATCATCAGGTATCAAGTACATAACCAAATCCTTTTATACTTGTTAACCTGAGAGAAAGTATTCCACTATCCTACCAAAGAGAGTCCTTTTCTTTCATGAGAAATTGTAGTTATCAATCTATAAATGTGTTGTTAATTCTTAAACTAAAGCTTCCAGCAACATTGTGGCTATCTAGTCTTCAATCCCATCAGAGACCTAAGAAGGAAAATCTATCTAATAAAGGAAGAGCTGGCAGGTAACTTCCAAGTTCCATAGGACAGAGAGAGCAGACAGCCTAGACAGTCACCGGATTCTCTCCTTCATGGGGGCAATCAGTTTTCAGCCTTATCCGCCCAAAACATCCAACAAACTGCTTTTTGAAGCAGGAAATCCGACGGTCTGGTCCATCCAGTCTCTTCAAAGCTGGACAGTCAACTTTCCAGCATCACTGTTGATCATTGCAGACAGTCAGCCTGTCATCAGCAGTAGAGATAAGAGCAGTTTTTCCTTCCAGTGACCATTCTGTCACCTGAGCCTCTCGAAGCCCCCATCTTCAATGATGCAAATGGAGATGCCGCCGGGAGCGAATGTCTCTCTCTGTCAGGAAAGCCCTCATCATTAAATGCCATATTCTGTGGATCTCTGAAGAGTTTGAAGATCAACTCTATTTTTACAGTTATCAATCTATTTTTTGAAGACATATACAAGGAATTAAACAAACCTGCTCTATGACAAAGTAAGCTTGTATCTAGTAGGAACTAAATACCAACTTTTATCCTTGATCTTCCCGAACAGTTTTTCATAAGACATTAATGGTACATGAATAATACATTAAATAAACATTGAACAAAATGAACTTAAGTTTCTATCATACAATAAATAATATTTTGTCAACATATAACATACAATACATAAGGCAAAAATGAATGACATTATACAATTTAAGTTCTTATCAATGTGAAGCAAAAGTTAAAGTCTTAGATTTCCAAAGTCTTAAATTTTCATCAATTTACAATACCAATGTAGGATTTTTGAAGTTAGTAGATTCAATAATCTCCCTTTTATTTTACAAACCTGTATCCCCCCTTCCTCCCCCCCTTTTCCTTAATATTAAAAGGGATAGAAGGTAAGAGAGAAAGAAGAAATCCCCAATTGAAATTTTCTTAATTGTAATTAACCCCGTTAGGCAAAGAAGAGCAGTGTTAACCCACCAAAAACACCCATCCCACCTATTGGGAATGGGGGCGTCGTTTTTTCAAAATTACTTTATGCTGTTTAGGAGAAAAATCTTTTTCGGGTACCCAAGAAAAATAATGTATTGGCCAAGCGCTGGAAAAGCTAGCTGTTTTTGTCCAGTCCTTTTGGGATCGATCCTTTCGGCTAGCCGATTTATTGTTAATATGCATGCAATTTCTGGAAGAAGCAGTGATGCCAGAGGCAGAAGTTCGATCTTCATAATTGTCCTGTTTTTTGTTCTGAAAGTAAGCAGACTTTTGAAATTATTAGTACAGGTATGTTAGTACATATATAATTTTTCAAGGAAACATCAGTTGAGGCATCTTGCTCGAGGTGCCAGAGGCATGCTTTTGGGGTTATATCACCCATGTTGCCTGCTTTTGTCTTCAGCATTGTCCTGTTTTTGTAAATAATACAGGGCTCTACCTGCAAATCCACCAATAGGACAGAAGAGGGCATTAGTTCTCCAAGCTGTAAAAAACAATGTCAAGTTGTTAAGAACCAGGTAGCTCTTAAGATTCACTTGTTATATGGTCAGATCTAATCTTTATAAGTTTAGTTGGTAGCCATATTTTTTTCACTCCCTGTGGAAACATATGCATGCCCACGACCCCATCTCAAAACTATTGCAGGTTTCCATTTCATATTTGACAAGTCCTTGTAGAATATTGGTTGTCCCAACTCCTCAGTTTTTTCTATCACCCAGTGTCTCTCTGCAGCTGATGTCCCCTCATCATTCACATTAAGAAAATTTAGAGTCAACAAAGCATTATTTAATCGGTCCCTGGGTTTCTTTACCCTTCCCTTTTGTTTAATAAGCATTTCTTTTAAAGTACGATTAGCTCTTTCCACAACTGCTTGTCCTGTGGGGTTGTGAGGTATACCAGTAACATGTTTAATATTATAATACATAAAGAAGTTTTTCATTTTAAGGGATACATATGCAGGAGCATTGTCAGTCTTAATTTGTGCAGGTATTCCCATAAATGCCATTATTTCCAGCAAATGAGTAATCACACAGTCGGCCCTTTCAGAACTTAAGGCAGTTGCCCATTGAAAACCTGAATATGTATAAATGGTATGATGCACATACCTCATTTTTCCAAATTCTGCAAAATGAAACACATCCATCTGCCAAATTTCATTCCTTTTGTTACCTCTAGGGTTAATTCCAGCAGGTAATGGTAGTTGACTATATAAGGAACATGTAGGACACTTATTAATTATTTCTCTGGCTTGTTGCCAAGTGATAGAGAATCTTTTCTTTAACCCCTTACCATTGACATGATGTTTTTCATGAAATTTAGAGGCTTCAAATACATTACCTATCAATAATTTGTCGATCTCTTCATTTCCTTGTGCCAAGGGACCTGGTAAACCTGTATGGGATCGAATATGAGTAATATACAAGGGATAATTTCTGCTTCTGATGACCTGTTGCAGTTCTATAAATAAGGTAGTCAATTCTGTGTTATCAGGAGTAAATTCAGCAGTTTCAATATGCAAAACAACTCTTTCAGCATATTGAGAGTCAGTAATTATATTAAGAGGTTCAGGAAAATCTAACAATACCATAAGGATTGCATACAATTCTGATTTTTGAACTGATGTAAATGGGCTTTTAATCACTTTGGTCATTTTCTCAGACTTATAACCAGCCATACCTGATTTATTTGCATCAGTGAAAAAGGTGGGTGCCCCTGAGATTGGTGACCTCTTTACAATACTTGGAAGGATCCAATTAGTTCTTTTTATAAACTGTATACGTTTGCTTTTGGGGTATCTATTGTTAATGTCTCCCAAATAGTTACTACAAGCTTTTTGCCACTCTTCATTAATTACCCATAATGACATAATCTCAGAATCAGTAAGAGGCACTACAATTTCCACCGGGTCCATCCCTGACAGTTGGCGCAACTTTATTCTTCCCTTTGTAATCAATTGAGAAATTTTTTCCATGTATGTTTTCAATTTTTTGTTTTGTTTATTTGCCAGGAATATCCATTCTATGATCCTGTCTTCCCTTTGCATAAGCAGACCAGTAGGAGAATGTTTCGAAGGCAAAATAACCAGAATGCAACCAAGTTCAGGATCAATTCTATCCACATATGCCTTTTGAAGTTTTTGCTCCACCAGAATTAACTCCTTTTCGGCCTCAGCGGTTAGAGACCTAGGACTGTTTAAATCCGAATCTCCTTGTAAGGTTTGGAACAAGTTACTTAACTCATAGGTAGCTAACCCGATTGTAGGCCTTAACCAGTTAATATCTCCCAATAATCTTTGAAAGTCATTAAGAGTTTGCAGTTGATCTCTACGGATCTGTACCTTTTGTGGTCGAATTATTTGTTCAGTTATTTTATAGCCTAAATAGGTAATTGAATCTCCTCCTTGTATTTTTTCCACAGCAATCTGTAATCCCCAGCATGGCAGAATTCTTTGTGCTTCCTGAAACATTTTTTCTACAACATTAGGATCAGAATCAGCTAGCAGAATATCATCCATGTAATGGTATATGATAGATTGAGGAAACTGCCTACAAATTATTTCTAAAGGTTGTTGCACAAAATACTGGCATAAAGTTGGGCTATTCAACATTCCCTGTGGAAGTACCTTCCAATGATATCTCTTCATTGGAGAACTACTGTTCAGAGTAGGTACTGAGAAAGCAAACCTTTCCCTGTCCTTCTCATGTAGAGGTATGGTGAAAAAACAATCTTTTAAATCAATTGTAATTATATGCCAAGACCTAGGTAGCAAAGAAGGCAAAGGAATTCCAGGTTGAAGAGAACCCATGGGTTGAATCACCTTGTTTATGGCCCTTAAATCTGTTATCATTCTCCATCCACCTGATTTCTTTCTTACCACAAACACAGGGGAATTCCAGGGACTGGAAGATTCTTCGATGTATTGAGCCTCCAGCTGCTCTCTCACTAAACCATGAAGTGCCTGTAACTTTTCTTTTGTTAAGGGCCACTGCTCCTGCCATACAGGTCTGTTTGAAATCCATTTTAGGGGCAAGGCGGTTGGTATCTCAGCAGTGGCCCCTAAAATGGATTTCAAACAGACCTGTATGGCAGGAGCAGTGGCCCTTCTTATAAATTTTGACACTCTAAACCTGAAGAGTTCTGAGGTTGGACAATGGGCATAGCTTGTGGTCGCCCCTGATCACTTACATGAATCTCTTCCCCAGAAGCACATACCAATTCACCCCTAGTCTCAACCTTGTTTGTCTTGGTATTTGCAGGAATAGTAATCTGAGTACCCCATTGTTGTAAAAGGTCTCTTCCCCATAGATTTATGGGAATGTCAGCCACATAGGGTTTCAGCCTTCCTATCTGCCCATCTGGTCCCACACACTCAAGCCACTGTACACTTTGTTTTATTTGAGATAACTTGCCAATTTCTGTATAAACCTTCTTAAGTGGCCAATTTTGGTTCCAAGACTTCTGGCAAATGATGGAGACATCGGCTCCGCTGTCTAACAACCCTTCTATTTTAACACCATTCAATTGTATAATTAACTTAGGTCTCTGATCATTAATTGCTGTTTGCCAGAAAACCCGTGTCCCTGTGCTTCCGAATGCACCAGTCCGTTCTACTGGAGCGGCTTGGCCCTTAATGTAAGGAAACAGTAAGAGTTGAGCAATTCTATCCCCAGCATCGATTTTCATCTCCTTTTTTACACATGCCATGATTTTTATTTCCTCTTTAGAATCTCCATCTATAATACTGGGATGCACAACAAAACCATGAGAAGTCAGCCTACTTCTCCCTAGACCCATTCCTACTGTGCCTGAAGGCAAAGGTCCGAAAACCCCAGTATTTAACTTGTAACATTCAACCTGGGGAGATAGAGTAAGAGAAACATTTGAAGCCAGATCCAAGGCTGCACTGCCTTCAGTAGCATGCATTAGATCACTAACCCTCAGTTCCCGTTTTCCTGTGGGTTTGTTACTTCCTGACTGGCCAAAGGAATTCGGCTGGCATTGTTTATGGGGGCCCAAGCCGATGGCCCCCCTCTTGCCGTTTCCCGTCGGCAAGATATTGCCTTGCACATCTCTCTTAGACTGACAATCCCGAGCCCAGTGTTTCCCTTTTCCACAGCGACTACAGTACCCTGGGAGTCTTGGTACCTCATTTCCATCATAACCAGAACCTCCTTGTTCTCTCCTACGAGTTACGTTTTCTCCTGGGTTATTGCGCCTTCTATCTCTACAGTTTCTTTGCATATGACCAGTTTTACCACAATTGAAGCACCGAGTATTATGATATCTGGGCTCTCTGGCTAAAGCTTGTCCCACAATATTATTTTGATACTCTTGAGAGTTGATATTAACTGTCTCCTTTACCCAGTCATCTAGTGGAGCGCCTCTTTCCTTTAATGGTCTAAGCACCCTCTTACATGCAGTATTTGCATTCTCATAAGCCATGATAAGTTTCAATGCCTGTTTGTTGTCAGAATCTGGCATCACCTTATCCATAGCAGATCCTAATCTCTGTAAAAATTCGGTAAATGGCTCCAAAGGTCCTTGGAACACTTTAGTAAAGGGAATAGTTGTTTTCCCAGGTTCCTCTACCAGCTCCCAAGCTCTCAAGGCTGCCTTACGACACTGTTCAATCACTCTATCTTCAGCTTGAATTTGTTCTCTTATGTTAGTATATCGTCCTTCACCAAGCAATTAATCTCTATTAATATTTATTCCCTGGGTAGTATTTTCTTGTTCTATTTTTATAGCCTCTGTTCGCCACCATGATAACCACTGTAACTGTTGTGCTGCTTCCAACACCGCTGAGACTAAATTTTTCCAATCTTGGGGAACCAGTCTATTCTGAGTAGCCCAGCTGTTTAACATTTGTTTAACGAAGGCAGAGTGCATACCATATTTGACGACGGATTCCTTAAAATGTTTTAAATCCATCATGTCTACAGGACGCCAAGCCACTTCATCATACCCCTCAGCACCATTTTGTGCGGGCACATGACTTACAGTGACTGGAAAAGCTGAAGGTGTCTGGGCGACTGTGGAGGTGTCCTCCACTGGGACATTTACTTCCAAAGACCTTCTGGTTGGTCTGGCTTCCTCTGCCTCTGGTTTCTGACCTTCTCCATCCTTTTTAACCAAAGGTGCCTTCTGCTTTTCCAGCCCTTCTAGTTTTTTTTGTATTTTGCCCATTTGCTCAGTCAAGTCAGTAATTCTTTCCAAAAGGATAGAGCTTATTGACTCTTCCGGCTTTTCTATGTCATTAGCCTTTCTTCTAATCCTTCTAAGCATGAAATATAGTAATAAAAGGACAATGAAAAAACAGAGAATTCCCTCTAAGTATAAGGCAGGAAAGAGTTTTACAACAGCAGTTGTGACTTTGCTGATACCCTGAAACAGCATTTCTATACCGTCGAATACTGAATCTTCCCCCATACCATTAGAAACTGTGGAACCCATCGGGCCCCACGTCGGGCGCCAGATGTTGGCTCTGTTTCTTAACAATTAAACTTTATTATACAACCCAACTAGCTTACACAAGAAGGAAAAAAGGTTAAAGGGATAAAAGAGTGAACCTTCCGGTATCCTTTCCACGGGATGAGTCCTTAGGTGTCTCTCTGGCCCGCGTGATAGTCCAGCCTGTTCGCTTTCTCCACACACTCTCCCAAACCCCTGGCTGAATCTGTTGTTTTTCTCTTCCCCACCTGCCTGAGTCACATGGGAAGGGCGGTCTCCTTCTCCCGTTGAGGGTCCATTAGGAAAACAATAGCCCAGGTGGGGTTCCCAGGTCTGCTTCCTGAATTCCAGGCCCAGACTGGCTCCTCTCAGTCTATCACAAGGTATTCATGGGGTGCCCCAAGGGTAAAGCCCGCCAAGACTGCTTCCACCTGTGACAAAGCTTAATCTTTCCCACAGGTCATAACTGCTTAAGATAGTAATTTCTCATATGGAATCTTGTGGAAGGCAGCTGATAGGGGTTTTTAATAAGAATAGATCCCAGGGAGGAGATAATTTTTTAAAAGTACCTTTGACTTACTCTTTCAACTCTGGCTATTTTATGATGAAGAAATGGCCATTTTTCCACATTACAAATGCTCAGTACTACATATTTTTTGTTTTCTTTTCATCACTAATTCTCTTTTTTAATCTTCTTGGGAGTTGTAGATGGATGATAAGCTTTGAACAAACAACAAATATTCTGTGTCTGCACACTAGAAAATTTCTGAAAATTATTGGCACTTACCTCCAAGATAGAAGTCACATTGTGTGAAATAACTCCTAAAATGGCAATACATAATAAATTAGACCCAAGAGTTTATAGGGTTGAAAAACAGAAGAATATAGTCCTTTCACACTTCTGGCTGTAGTTATTAAATACTCATAACTGAAATCACCGATGACAGTGAACTTTTATTTGACAAGTATTCTGTGTAAGTCGTATAAATGACCTAAATTACACTAATGAGTAAAAGAAATTGAACATATCATGGAAAATGTATAATTTCCTAATTAAAAATAACATTGAAGCATTAGAAGCATGTAAAAACAGAAATTTATGAAATCTAATGAGTAAGGTGAGTTCATATTCTCAGACACTCATATTTTCTTATAAGTTAAACAGGAATATAAGTGACTACCATCCATACCATTAACGTCAATACCTGGCCAGCATATGGATGGTTCATCTCAGGGCTTCCAAGAAACATAAATGCAACAGGCTGCAGCAGGTAAGAGAGTTGCTGTCTTTTTCTCGATTCTTTCTGCCTCTACAGACTCAGAGCAGTCACTACCTGGAGAGAGTTTGTAATAATGACACATTTAAGCAGTTCCTCTCTTTGCATGATTGTGAATCATCAGTGTTGATCATTCCTTATCCTCTTAGTCTGATATTTTTGAAGACATACATCAAGAAATCAGTGTTGGAATATGATGTAACATTACTATATCAGACATGCAACTCATACTGTGTGAATATTGATAAGATAAAATTGGTGAAGTTATATACAGATATATCAAAATAGATTAAGGTCAACAATGATTACTTATCTTTATGTCTTTTATAATGGAGTAGAGAAAAAACTGTGATAGCTACATCCTCCGTGCCTCTGTTCCTACTATGAGCATATATTACTACATGACTATTTAATATCACTAAAATCATAGTAATAAATACAATGATATATTAATTAACTGGACTAGGTGAAAAATAAATATTCATTATTTTGTCATATAACAGCTGGACAGCTTTCCTACATTTTATTCTAATTTAGAGTTATTCTCTAGACATACTTTCAGATTTTTTAAAGTGGGATGTAATCAGATATGCTAACAATTTCTTGTTATTCTCTTCAAATAGATGACTAAATCTTGATGATTTTCCCTCATGTTCAGATCTAGCTTTATGACTCTCAGTTACTAAATGGTTCCATGGGCAAACCGGCTTACTATCACACTGCTTCCACACTCTAAGGATGATTATAATCCACTCAATAAAGCCCAATGATAAACTAGAATAACTTCTCACTATTAAATCAGATAAAAAAAGTCCAGATTTAGAAAATTTAAAGAAAAATGGAACCTATGATTTGTACTATAGAAAGTGTTTTCTATTATAATCTTCTATCTCTGAAATACAAGGTTTGAACTTGAAACAAGTATGGGTTAATATTTATTATTTTAGTAGATTATTGTTTTATAGATGTGACCAGTTGTAGCCTATCATAGATTTGAAATCACTATTGTGAGATGGTTTTGCTAAGTTTTAATGATGCACAGAAACATTTCTAAAGAGAGATTACAAAGACCAGGACGTCTACCTACAATAGTGTTGACGATGTTTTATTTAAACCACAGCACATGGTAGATCCATTCAAAGGTTGTTTTTAGAACCAAAAGATTCATGATGTCATATTCCTATAAGAAAGTAGTAAAGTTCACTTCAAACAAGCAGTACAAACAGGTACTCAGAGGTCAATTGTATGATTACACTCTCATAAATTTGAATCCAAATATTCTCTTGCCAACAAAAGCAGAGAATGGAGATTGTATTGCCTGCCTTTAGGTCCCTATCACCTAACACGGCCGCCTTATCTACCCTTAGGAGAAGATGAGCCTATTATGATGCAACTTGCTATGTCATGGTTGGTGATGTCCATGTGAGGCCTCCTCTTTTCTGAGAAGAAGGGCAGGATGGTTAGTGGGGTACAGGAGATGAGATGAGAGGGAGGGACATGGAGAAGGGGGGACACGTGATATCCAGATGTAGAGTAGACAAATAATAATTAACCAAAGATGCCACGCAAAAATAGAATGGAGATGATGCAGAATCCTCCAAATGTATAAATGTATTACATGCCCAAATCATTTAACATTTTTTAGATTTTGTAAGATAATGGATTGCCTAAAATTCAGATTCAATACTTCTTTTATGTTAACATTTCTGAAACATTTGCATGAGATGTTTTAAATCATCACTATAGATGGTCATCCTAAATAATTCTGTGTAGTTTGTAAATTGTAGAGATCCAATAATGACATGCTCATACGTTGGTTTTAAGTGTGAGAATGTCTTTCAAAGTTGTCTCATATAATGGTTTAGACCATACTTGATGTTTGGGTATGAAAATATGCATTTTATAATGACTTGTACTTTGTGTTCTTATTGTTCTCCAATCACTATAAAATGGGCAGGATTCCTCATTTAGCAGTACCTGTATCATTATTGCAAGGTAACGGAGCCAACTTTTTTTTGTAGCAAGACCTTTATTCTCTAAAAGGGTAAACAAAACGTAACTCATATTTTTATTGTACACTGATTTTCTCTGGATTTTACAGGAATGTACTAGTACACTAATATCCTCTGGTGTTTACACAAGTGCTAGTGCATTGTTTAAACTGTGTTCAAAAGGATACACTGACTCTAGAACATTATACTACAAAAATGTATATAGAATAGTATAATTATAATTGCTTACACACACATTTACACATATTATTACTTTTATAATCAACCTGTACTGTTACTTCAGTTTTAGGGTTTTTTCATTAATCAGTTTATATAATCACTTTACAACTGGATCAGACACCTCTTCCTTTTCCCTTCCCATTCCCACATTCACAACCCATTCTTCTCTTGGGGGTTAGTCTGGTTGCTGCTCAAATGAGAAGATTCACATATCCCCAAAATGTTTGTAATCTTGCCTAAAATCTTATTCCCGTTTGACCTTTAAAAGGGCAAATCTCCTAGGCAGGGTGAATTGAATGGACTTCCCTAAGGTTCATAGGCTTTTGGGACAGAGAGGATCTTGGAAGGGAAGCAGTGAGAGACCAGAAGAGAACATAGGAATGGGAGGAGCGAGGGAAGGAAGGAGGCTGCTGCCATAGGTGAGGTGGAGAGGAAGCACATGGCTTGTGTGTATGGAGGATTTGCCTGGGAAGAAGAACACTGTCAAGTGTTTGAGAATATGAATGGGAGGTAGCTCAGTAGAAATGACTATATTAGAGAAAAGCATGAAATAACACAATTTACCACCATCAAGAAGAAAGACAGTAGAAGAGGGGAAAAATCTCATTCACAAAAAGGAAACTAAGAACTTATAAAAAAAAAAATAAAGGAGGAAAAAGAAACAAGCAATACTCTTACTAACCAGGAAAACACCAAACAAAATTATAGGAATCAGCAATCTCCTTCCTTATAAGAAGATCATAACCTCTATCAAGATGGGAAACTGCAGAAATAGTTATACAATTAGCTATATATTCTTAAGTGATCAAGGGATCAGTTTAAAAAAAACTAGACTGCTATGAAAATAAAAATAATATTCCAGACTCTTTGGCAAAGAGTAAAGATAGTTCTAAAGGTTGGATGTTTATGGCTATCAGTGCTTATGTTAAAGACAACTTACTTTTAGGGAATTTTAGAAAATTTACTCTTAGGGAATCAAATTAAAATAATTGCCTAAGTGTATGTGTTTCATGGAATGAGAAAAGGAAGTTTCTTTTTCTTTTTTCTCTTTTGATTTGGTTTTTGGAAACAAGCTTTCTCTGTATAGCCCTAGCTGTCCTGGAACTCGCTTTCTAGACCAGGCTAGCTTCAAACTCAAAAGAGTTGCCCGTTTCTGCTTCTTAAGTGGTGGAAGTAATGGCATGGACCACCACTGCCCATCAAATAAAAGGAATTTAAATGTGTATTTGCAGCTTCTATAAATATTTTCTGCTGTTTTAAGAATATACATTTACACTTAAAACACTATGAACACAACATTTGTTCTATAGTAGTTTATATCGTCTGTTGTCAAGGGAATCACTGAGTTAGTAAATACCAAGTATCATGTTGCCTGAGACAAAATGTTGTCGGTCCATATATCTACATCTCCATGAATGAACAATTGAATTAATGAATCAATCAGTATGTTATACACTTTCTTCAGGATGGAATTATCATGAGTTTAATGTGAGTGAATCAACAAAAGTATTAACTGAAAATCTACTGAAAACATATTCATACGTTTTGGCAAATTAGTGGCAAAAATGCAGAAATATATATATATGCATACATGAACACACATATATACACACATAAACATGCACATATATACACTTAATTGTGCAGTACACACACATAAACATATATGTATATATGTATATGTTTGGGTATATATGTATACACACACGTATGTATACACACACATATATATATACAAGTAAATGTGCATACGCATATCCAGGTTATTTTTGGAAATATTTAAGTTAAATTGCACCCATAAAATTTCTCAACTTCTGGTTAACATTATTTTATAAATAACTGCCTTGCCATACAATAATTTATTAAAAAGACATCTATATTGTCATTCAAAGAAAAGTTAAATCTTAGAATGGATCAACAGTAATCTAAATTATTTTATTCCATGAGTGTTTATATTTACCTTTGCCAGTTGAGAACAAAAAAAAAATTCTGTATGACTCCATCATTGTCCATACTAAAATTTGAATTTTCAAAATGTGTGAGTACTGATTTGTAATTTACATTTCTTAGGGGAAGTCAGCCTTTTATCTCCCAGGGTCATGGAAAACCTAAGTTTCTTTGTTTATTTCCATATTAAAATTGTTATGCTATTTTATCATTTAGCGTTACAGTTATGCTAAGATACCATTTCCTATTCTGCATATGTATGTTTTAAAGATAAGCCCAATAGTGGATAACTCTTAGAATCAATACCATCAGAAATAGAGTAAATAGAAGACACTTAGAATTCCAGGGGGCAAGTTTTAAAAACCCAGGTCTTATATTTAAAACCCCAAGCAAGCTCTCCCCAAAAGGATCTTGTCCTTCCTAATTACATTATGCCTATCAGTAATCAAAACATTATCAGCAGTAGACTCAGGAATCACCACATAAAACTTGAGTTCCCTTCATATATAAAACTCACATGAATTTCAAACCTCCATCTACTCCTCACATCATCCATAAGGATTCTGGTAAAAGACACAACTAAAACATCTTGAAAAAAATGCTGGCATGCTTCACTTTTAACATCAAGGCCTAAGAAAAAGTAAAATAAACAAAAGAATAAACTAGGTAAAAACATTTCTATAGCTATATAAGTTACTAAATAATACACATGATTACAACCTGGCATGGTTTCTAAGCCATGAAGAATATCATGCTGTTTGAAAGAAATCATCATTACCATAAAATTAAAAAGTACAGAATTCAGAAGGAAAAAACTGCATTAAAACATATCAAGTCAAATATCTGGAACAATGGAAAATGTTTCAAAAACATACTATATCCAACATATATGATGTCGTTTAAACCCAAAGGTCTACTTTTTAAAATCCATCTCACCTGGAAAGATGGCTAAGTGGTTAAGAGCACTGACTGCTGCTCTTCCAGAGGTCCTGAGTTCAATTCTCAGCAACCATTTGGTGGCTCACAATCATCTATATTGGGATCTGATGCCCTCTTCTGGACTGCAGCTGTAAGGGCAGATATAACACACATATACATAAAATAAATAAATTGTAAAAAAAAAAAAGTGTCTCTACTTCACATGAACCGCAAAATAAGGAAAAGCTCTTATAAACTGAACGTGATAATTACAAAATATCATTTAGTTTTCGTTCATGTTGCAAGATTCTACATTACGCCCTGTATCTAAGTATGTGACATCTTCTGAATTAAGATCAGCCTACAGTGACTGGAGAAATAGCTCATCAGTTAGAAAATGAATGTATTATTTTTGCAAAGGTACAAGGTCAAATCCCAATCACCCCAGTGATTCACCAACACTTGTAACTCTAGCTCCAGAGCTACACCCTCTTTTTGTCCTCCATGAATACCTGCCATAACATGCATAGACCCCTATACAGACATACATGCATACATGTAATTCAAATAAAAATAATGCCAGGCATGGTGGTGCACACCTCTATTCTCAGCACTATGGGAGGTAGAGATAGGGAGATTTATGTGAGTTCAGGGCCATCCTGGTCTACAAGTGGGTCCAGGTGAGCCAAGGCTACAAAGAAAAAGACTGTCTCTAAAAACCAAAATAAATAGATAAATGGATGAATTTTTTTAAAAAGTCATATGTATTAACACAGAGTCATTAAAAGACACCAAGAATATACTCATTTCTGGAAAGAAAAAAAAAAGACTTCTGCCTAGAAAAATCCCAGAATTCAATTCCAAGCAACCACATGGTGGCTCACAACTATCTATAATGAAACCTGGTGCCCTCTTCTGGAACAAAGGTATACATGCAGGCAGAATATAGTCTACATAATAATAATAATAATTATATATATATATATATATATATATGCACACACTTACATGAATGTTTTAAAAATAATGTCAAGTGCCAGGTGTGGTAGCACAAGCCTTTAATCCCAGCATATGGGAGGCAGAGGCCTGAGAGTTTGAGGTCAGCCAGGTCTACAAAACAAGTCTTGGATAGCCAAGGCTACACAGAGAAACCCTGTCCTGAAAAACCAAAATTAACAACAACAACAACAACAACAACAACAACAACAATAATAATAATAATAATAAATATTAATAATAATAATAAGTGTGATATGGTAGTAAGAAATTACTTACCATGCTTTCAAATTACTAAAAATTCAACTGCTAATAGCTAAAAAGCAATGTGTTCTTTTAAGAAGCTTGTTTTTAAATATAAAAAAAATTAATTTTCATGACATAAAATTGTGAGACAAAGGCCACAATTCCACAAATTAAGATATTAACACAATTCCATGAGAATTTGCAAACTTTTTGTCTTAAGTAAATGTCTATACCTCCTCCTCCACAAAAAAACAAACAAAAACAAAAACAAAAAAAAGCAAATTGAGCTTTTATATTGTAAGAGCAGGCCTATTTCAAAAGCTAATAGAGCTGTGCATGGTGGTATAGCCTATAATTCCAACCCGCTGGAAGGCAGTGGCTAATGGATTTCTGTCAGTTAAAGGACAGCTTGATCTACAAACCAAGGGCTTGACAGCCAATGCTACAGAGCAACCCTGTAAATAAAAAAAGAGAGAGGGAAAAAAAAAGTAATAGAAAACTTAGCATACCTTACTATCTCTGCTGTATTTACAAAAGCACCTCAGCCCTCCCTAAATACAATGACTAACAAACCTACCTACTACCTAATAAATAGTTGAGGTCTCCTAGGTACTATACTGAGCTAGAAAAAGTATCAAATATCTACTAATGGTAAGTCATTTTAAATGTAATAAAATTAATGTTATTAATGAATTCAGAATCTCTTAACTTTGATTCAGCTAATAGTATAATAATGAATAGTATATTCATTCAGTCCTTTGTGAAAAAATTACCTACCCAGTCAACAATAGGAGAATACTGTACAGATTTGCAAAGACCTTCAATTTTCCCAAGGGAAAAGATCAGCAAAGGATAAGATTATAGGAAGTGTACAGCAGAACTGGGAATGTGCTGTAGTATCCTCTGGAGAACAGATGTACACAGATGTGCAGTACTGACTACTCTCCCAGAGGTCCCTGGTTTGAGTGTCATTACCCATATGGTAGCTCACAGCCATTTATAACCCTAGTGCCACAAGATCAGATGCTCATTTCTGGCCTCTTCAGACTTTACACACATTATGCATAGATAAGTATATGGGTAAAGCACCTATACATGTAAAATACAATGATATTCATCTTTTTTTTAAATGAATGAAAGGAAGGAAGGAAGAAAAAGGAGGCTCCTGAGAGGATGCTGGGCAAGGGGCATGCAGCTGTGTGCCTGCTGTTGAGGGTACCAGTTTCCTAGGCCTTCATGCCTGTGGACCCAGACCTGAGACTTCAAGTGCCCCAACATCTGGATTCTGGAGGGAGGATCAATGACAGCAGAGCCTCTGCTGCCTCCCAGGGGCAGCAAACATCTACAATCTTGCTGCACACCCAGGCCAAAAACACCCCTTACGTGAGAACAAGGGACCTGTCAAAAGAAAAAATGGTCTGTCCCAATCTGCCTACTTGCCTAGCACGCCCTGCCTGGACCCTCAAACCTTAACCACCGACTGGGCAGCGCCAGACAACCAGGCAACCATTCTGAGCATCCAGGAAGCCAGTCATAATCTGTCTATTCTTCCCAGGCCTACACCCCATCCCCACCTACACTCCACCCTACACACTGGGCACCACCCAGGACACGTCACACTCTTCCCTTCCTTCCTCCAGAGTCCCCAAGTGGTTCTCAGACACGGATCTTTCTTTCTGCATCCTTCCAAGACACCACATACCTCCCGGTGTCCAGGGCTCAGCACAGTTGCAGCTTGCAGATATCTCAGGAGATTCAAATGGACCAAAAGGCACTTAGAAAGGAGGAAGAAGGAGCAATTTTCACTTGTCCCATCAGAATCCCTCCCAGCACATTCCCACTCCTACCCCTTCTACCACATCTCCCTTTATTCCCAAAAGACGTTACTCATTTTATTTGTGAATGCCCTATCTATGTGTACCAGATTGTTGGAAGAGGACATCAGATTCCAGTATAGAGGACTATCAGCCACCGAGCGTTTGCCGGCAATTGAACTGAGGACCTCCGAAAGAGCAGACAGTGCTCTTAGCCACTGAACCATCTCTCAGTCCACTACAAACAAAAGTCTCAGACTCCTCACAAAAAAAATACTACACCAGGTACTATCGTTCTTTCTCTCTAGGGCCCAGACCCATAGCACAGACAATTATTTCTCCCTAGAGAAGATAGGTCTGGTCTAGAGGCTGCAAACAAAGACACCTACAAATACAAACACAGATCATCTACAGACACTCATTCTTTCTCTCTGTCAGTGTCTCTCTCTTCCTCTTTCTCTGCCTATATATATTCCTATCTCGGTCTTTCTGTCTGTCTGTCTGTCTGTCTGTTTGTCTGTGTCTGTCTGTCTGTCTGTCTGTCTTTTTATCTATCTGTCTGTCTGTCTATCTCTAGCTCCTCCTCACTCCACCTCTTTATCTCCATCTGTGATACACACAATTTCAGCTGCAGTACCAGGAGACCAAGTGAAATACAGAATATGATCACTGGGCAAACGCTTGTCACTCTCCAACAGGAAGCCTTCCTTCCAGTAGCACTGAGTGTCTCTAGGGCCCCAGCTGCACTTAGCCAAGAACTTCTAGGATGGCCCCTAGGAGAAGAACACTCTCCCAGCATCCTCGAGACAGCCCTGCCATTGTTTCCTAGTTCTCCTTCTTGGACGCCTACTGAGAGCATCCACTCTGATGCTCCAAAGGGAGTTCCATCGGGATTGGGCATGCTCTGAATTCTCAGAGGTGCCAGGCTTGCACGGGATCCCCAAGGAAGGGTCCCGCCACCTTCCACATGGTGGTCACTCAACTGGTCACAAGCATCAAGTCTCATGGAAATTCACGAGCTAAACCCAGCCACCCTGGAAAACTGCAGACCTTGTGCTTGGGCCACAGAGATGAATCCCTAAAGTGCGTCTCTACATTCCATCCCGTCCTTCTGACAATCAACTCTGACCTAAACACCATAATAATTGCTACACACTGGGTCCTCTATGGACTTGCCTCTGGACTCTCACATCCTTGATTCCCTTCCAGGAGACACACAGAGAATCAACACACACATAGACACACAACCACACACACAGACACACACACACACACACACACACACACACACACACACACAAACCTACCTCCCAGGCTTATAAGATGCCACACTCTGGCACCAGTGCCTTCTTTATTTTTCCACTTGAGATCCATGGACAGGGCAGGGAAGGACCGGATAGGGGCCTTGTCATGCCCTGAACCTCTTATCCCTAGTAGGCCAGGTGAGCTAGCCAGTCAGCAGAAGCCACCATCATGTTGCCTGTATGGATGCTGGGCATCGAAGTGAAGAGGCTTCATAGTATACCTGGCCTGGATGGTAAGCTGACTGCCTGACATCTATAGAACATCCTTCAGTCCACAAGTTCTTCTGGCTGTTTCTGTTTAGATTCACCACAAATCACAACACTGCCTTGGGTCCTGGCCTACTAGGTACACAGAGCAAGGTTGCATATGACCTTGATATTGTTCCCATGCCTTGTAGGGTTCTGGGATATCACTCCTTTCTGGACAGATCAGCGTCCCACAGCTCCACCTGTAGCACAGCTCCAACATAGATAGATCGATAGATAGATATAGAGGGGGGACTGAATAGGAGGGTAGTAAGAGAGATTGAGGAGGGAAGGGGAGGGGTTCAGGCAATAAAACGGACATTTGGGCAGGAAGGTTTTCTATTTCTGAGATCCTGATCACTATCCACAGAAACTGAGTAGCCTGTGTGTGTATGTGTGTGTGTGTGTGTGTGTGTGTGTGTGTCCGCGTGTGCATGCCTATGTGACTATGTGCATGCCTGCGTGTGTGTGTGTGTGTGTGTGTATGTATGTGTGTCTGTGTGTGTCTGTGAGTGTGTCCTAGAAGTGAGCTAAGAAAGCTCTGGTTGAAGTGGAGAATCCACTACCAAAACAATGGGGGTGCAAGTGTGGCCTTGTGCACAAACAAGGGCAGCCAGACAGGAGCTGTTTTCCACATAAACCCAGATGCAGCCCCTGCTGCAGCTCCTGTGTAGAGAGGTCCTGTCACCCTGGCTAACATGGCCATCTAGAGAGGATCTGGAGGCTGTGCTTGCACAGTCCTGCTAGCCAAGTCCTGTGGCGTTCAGTATTGGCCGTGGGTTACAAGGACCCTGCTTCTTCCTATATGTCTCCTGGCCAAAGAAGAGCTCAGGAGAACTGCATCCTCCCTGTCCATCCAAGAACAGTGCACCTCCTCATCAGGACCCATACTGCCACCTGCAGCCATGCAGGGGAACTGAAGCAGAGATCATTAAAATAATTCATCTTGATCAGAGCAGTGCACAGGAGATGGAAGGAACAGCAGGTGATGGGCATACTCCCTCAGACCTTGCAGAGTCAAAAAAAGCAACAGGCTGTTACAAGACTCTAGCATGGCCATCAAGCCTTATTCCTAGACAGGCCTGAGATGCATTTCTGGGCAGGCTGCAGGATTTCCCAAAGGGTAGCGAATATGAGCTTGGGTGCCTGCTTGTACACATGGAGGGACCATGGGGGTTTTGAGAGGTAGGTATATGGGAGGATGAGGTAGGATGGGGTGAAGAGGGGAGATGTGAAGGAGGAGGCAGGCACAGGTCAAGAGGATTCCTGGGACACAAAGCACCTCCCTGACACAAACACCACTTAGGACACACGGAAGCCCCTGAAGGGCTTGTGGGCTGGAGAATGGTTGAGAAGACGTGTTCCTGTAGGCTACCCTCAGGGAACACAACAGAAACCCTCAGTCCAATCTATACCCTAGGGGAGGAGCTTTAGAAACACACCAAGAGTATAGCCATGCCCGCTGGAAGAGCTAGCAGCTATGTGCATAACGCCACCCACTCTGGTAACCACTATAGTTGCCAGGCTTCTTCTCCTGGGTGTGCTGACACCTGTGACCATGGGCACTACAAAGATTCCCGGTAAAGGGCACAGGGCAACTTTGACAGATGCCATGAAGCAGAGGACCACCTGCCTCAGGGGCCACTGAGCCCAGCACTGGCTTCTCACCTGGCAGTAGGAGGTTCCCGAGTGGATACTAGGCAAAGGCAAGATGCCTTGTGCGCACTGGTGAGGGCTCCCATTTCCCAGGTGTTCATGACTGTGGACCCAGGTGTGTTCCTTCCTGTACACTGCCACCTGGACTCTGCGGCGAGGATCAACATCAGTAGATGCCCCGTGAAGGCCGCAGACATCTTCCATCCTGATGCAGAGCCAGATCAACCATGCCGCTGATGTGAGGACAAGGACATGTCAAAAGAAGAAGTGTTCCATCACAATCTGCTCACTTGCCTAACAGGCCCTGGCTTGAGCCCCCAACCCAACCACCTACTAGGCAGCGCAAGGCAACAAGGTAACCAGGCAACCATTCTGAGCTGTCAGGAAGTCTGTCACAATCTCTTTCTTCTGCTCAGGCCTCCACCACTCCCACAGCCCCAGACCACCCTACCCACTCTGCACTGCTCGGGACATGTCACACTCTTCCATTCCTTTCTCCAGAGTCCCCAAGTGGTTCTCAGACATGGATCTTTCTTTATGTGTCCTCCCAAGACACCCACCTACCTCCCTGTGGCCAGGGCCCAGCACAGATGCAGCTTGCAGCTCTCTCAGGAGATGCAGGTGGACCAAAGGGCACCTAGAAAGGAGGCAGAAGGAGCAATTTTCACTTGTTTCACCTGGAGGCCCACAGCATATTTGTAATCCTGAGTTCTTCTGTCACGTCTCCATTTTTTCCTAGAGGTTTTACTTATTTTATGTGTGAAACCCCTATTTCCATGTGCACCTGCCTGCATTCCATTATATATGACTGTGAGCCATTGAGTGTTTGCTGTGAAATTAAACTCAGGACATCTGGAAGAGCAGAGTTTCTTAGCCACTGGGACATCTCTCCAGTCCACTAACAAAAGTCCCAGGCTCCAAATAACTACATCAGGCTCTATCATACTTTCTCTTTAGGGCACAGACAACTATTTCTCCCTAGAGAAAATGGGTCCAGTCAATAGGCTACATACAAAAACATTCAAAAAGACATACATGCATCATCTACAGAACCCCGTCCCCCCTCTCTCTTAGTAGCTCCTTTTCTCTTGAGTTCTCCCTTTCCATCTGTGATCTACACGGTTTCAGCCACAGTATCCGGGGTACATAGATCTGTGTGGGACCAAGTAAAATATAGAATGTGATCACAGGGCAAATGCTTGTCACTCTCCAGCAGGAAGCCTTCCTTCCAGTAGCACTGAGTGTCTCCAAGGGCTCAGCTGCCCAAAGCCAAGATATTCCAGGATGGCCCCTAGAAGAAGACCACTCTCTCAGCATCCTCAAGACAGCCCTGCCATTGCCATCGATTCCCAACTATCTCACTCTTGGAAGCCTTCTGCAAGCATCCACTCTGATGATTCAAAGGGAGTTCCAACTGGATTGAGCCTGCTCTGAGTTCTCAGAGGTGCCAGACTGGCAGGTGACCCCCAAGGAAGGGTCCTGCCACCTTCCACGTGGTTGTCACTTAACTGGTCCCATGTCACTCAACTGGTCTCATGGACCTTCACAAGCTCAACCCAGCCACCCTGGTAAACTGCAGACCTTGCGCTTGGGCCAAAGGGTTATGAAGCCCTAAAGGGCTTCCTCTACATGCAATCCTGTCCCACTGATGATCACCTCTGACATAAACACCATAATAATTGCTACACACTGGGTCCTCAATGGACTTGCCTCTGCCCTCTCACATCATTGATTCCCATCCAGGACACACACACACACAAACACACACACACACACACACACACACACACACACACACACAAACACAAACACACATCCTGCAATCTTCTAGGGCAAACATTGTGGCACCTGTGACTTCTCTATTTTTCCACATGTGATCCCTGGACAGGGCAGGGAAGGACAGGGTAGGGGGCCTTGCCGATCAGTGAAATTATTCTTCCTGTTAGGCCAGGTGAGCTAGTCAGTCAGGAGAATCCAGAAGATTTTTGCCCACAGGGATGCTGAGCATCACAGTGAAGAGGTTTCAAAGTGTAGCTGGCCTGGATGGTAAGCTGACTGCCTAGTCTCTTTTGGGAATCCTTCAGAAGACACCGTACTCTGCCTGCTTCTTTGAGATTCACCCCAGAATGCAAAACTGCCTTGGGCTCCTACCCACTAGGTGCACACAGCAAGGTTGCATATGACCATGATTGTGCCTTACAGACCTCTTGAAGGGTTCTGGGAGATCACACTTTTCCTGACAGATCAGGTACCTGAGATCCACCTTGAGCACAGCTGAGAGAGAGAGAGAGAGAGAGAGAGAGAGAGAGAGAGAGAGAGA
>CAJRSG010006355.1:0-13797 GCA_907169655.1 Acomys percivali
GCATTCCTCAGCGATGGTCAATGGAGGAAGTGACCACAGGCTGAGGGTCTGTTCACATGCAGGCTGCGGGTCTGTTCCCAGGCAGTAGCATATTCACCTTTTGACCTGTGTAAGTAAGGCTTCTATGGCAGACAATCCACACGTCAACGAAACTCTTTTCATTTTTCAGTGTTCTCGTTAATTCGCTTCATTTTGATGGGGTGGCTGTGAGTGTAGGTTGGGCCCACACGAATTGAAGCCTGGGACATTGTTCAGGAAACCATATGCTGTCTCCTGTGTTCTGGTTCCTGGCCTATAGGTGACCCTGTACTCAGAGCAACCCGACCCTGCTATGCCTCAAAGGTTCCTGGTGCTGCTTTGTATCCAGGCTGGCGCTGTGGTGGGACAGAGACTATAACACTTCACACAGTTGCACCTCAGGGGCACACACATCTGCAGCCTGCCCTGGTCAGAGGTCCACATACTGGCCCTGAACATGAGAGGAGGCTGCCCGGCCCCCAGCCCACTACCTACAGGCACAGCGTGGTTGAGAAGCGGCTACGGCCACGTATCTCACTTAGGTTTCTGCCACCATTTAGAGCTCTATGGCCCGAAGCAGCTTGGGGCGGAAAGGGTTTCCTTCACCTTACACTTCCTGGTTAGGGTCCATCACCAGGGGAGTCAGGACAGGCACTCTAGCAAAGCAGGAACCTGGGGGCAGGAACTGAAGCAGAGGCTGTGGATGAATGCTGCTCATTGGCTTGCTCAGCCTGTTTTCTCCTAAAGCCCAGGACCAGCTAGCCAGGGGTAGAAACACGCACAGGGCAATGGGCCCTCCCACATCAGACATGAAGGAAGCAAATGTCCCACAGCATTGCCCACAGTCTGATCATATGGAAGCATCTCCTCCATTGACGTTCCTTCCTCTCTGATGATTCTACCTCATGTCAGGGTGTCAGAAAAACTAAGCAGAAGACAGTAGCAGAATTCTTGAAATTTCTGTGTAGGATCTGCCCAAGAAAGTGCTTAATCTGCAGGTGCCTTTGCCTTCACCTCACATGAAGGTACCACGCACGGATGGACACCCCTGAATGGGCTACTGTGAAACCAAGCAGTAGAGAAAAGGAGAAAGTCTTGGGGCCAGGCAGTGGAGGCCCATGCCTTGAATCCTAGCACTGAAGATGCAGAGGCAGGCAGAACTCTGAGTTTGAAACCAGCATTGTCTACAGAACAAACTCCAGAACAGCTGGGGCTACACAGAGAAGCCCTGTTTCCAAAAACAAACAAATAAACAAATAAGAATGAAAAAGAGAAAGACAGATGGGCTTCATTGCACTGGGGACAGTGAGGGTGCCACAAAATGTTGGGAGAGTAAGAAGGTCCCATACATCTGGCCACGCCTCTCTGAGCTTTGTAGGCTAGAACTTTGTTCCTGTTGTGTTAGGGGTGGGAGCTGAGAAAACTCACGGTAGACAAAGAAGCTTAAAAGGAAGGCTTTATTTTCTGAGTGCAGGGAGATGGCCAGTTTGGGATCTGAACCATGTCACCGAAGGGAAATTGTACAATATTTTTAAGGATGGGAAAGCAAAGCGAGGGGGCTATGTAGCACTGTCCAATCATGTTTTGACTCTAGGGGTTCGGCAACGAGGTTTCCCTCAATCAGGACAGGAGTAGGTGCCTGGGCCTGGGAACCTGAACTTGGTTGACCCTGCCAGGATGCAGGGCAAGTTGTCCTTGAGTACCAGGCCTGCTCAGGATGTGGGCAGAAGCGACAGTAAGGAGGGAATGCATGGGAAGTGAAGCGAGCCTTCCCCTCAAGGCTGCATGGACAACGTAGTAGCAATTTTTATCTTAACTTCACGGGCCAACGCAGATTTTCTCTGTAACTAGGGAGAGTGCAGCGTAGGGGGCTTCCAGCAGAATTGGAGCGGCGTGGAGATGCTCCAGGCCCTTCATCCCTATGGCTGAGGAGAGTCTGAAGACAAAGTGATAGTACTTAGAGTAAGTTTCTTTTGCCCGTTCCCAACACTCCTGTAAGGCTGAGCACTGGCAGATGGTCCACACCATGTGTAACACAGTCCACACCCCACAAAGTGCCTCAAGACCACAGGTCCCCATAAACAATGAGCCTCAGTCCTCCCTGTTTGGAAGACACCTGGCCTTTCCTCGTGCCTTCCTTCAAACTCAAGAATTCTGGGGCCACAGGCTTATGCTGTCAGGCATGGAACTTAGGCTGCTTGCCTGGAGGAGGCCCTAACAGGAAGTGACGTTGGTCTCACTGGCTGACCCTCCCAGGCCCTTACCCGTGTCCCACGTGGGCTGCTGACTGACCGCATTCTCTTGCCACTGCTCCCTACATAGTGGCCAGTAAACACAGGCCAAATTAGGGGCCCAAGGGATGATGGACTTAGGGGTGATGTCGCCAGGGACAGACACAGCTTGCAGGCTGAAGAATAGATGCGCAGAGGGTCGCAGGATGACCTCAGGACACAGATGCAGGCCTCTGGGTGACACTACCTGATGACAGCCTCTAGCATTCCTGAAGTCCCAGGGGAGGCCCTCTCTGGCACTGGTACATTCTTGGTGGTGGACGCCCTATGTACCTCAACTCCAGGTAAGCCCAGATGAGAACCCACGGTGCTCCTGGTCTCCTGAGTGAGAATCCCTGGTGTACTGTTCTTCTGCAGTAGACTCACGGTGCTCCTTCCCTGGAGTAAGAACTCTGTATCCCCTGCACTTACAGTGAGTCTCCTGGGATCCTCTGCATTTCTGGGTGGGTCTGTCGTGGCTGTGCAGGCCCCAGCTAGACCCATGCCTACCCCTTTAAGATGAGCAGGCTTAGCAGCCCCATGAACATCAGCAGTTGCTAGGACAGGCTCCTCATCTGCTAAGGCAGCTTTACCACCCTCCATGGGTTATTTGACCCCCAAGGAGGGGCTAACCCCTGCTCCTGACTCCCATAACTCAGACTGCAGCACTTGCAGTTCCTGGTGAGAATGACCCCACTGAGGACTTGGAATCCCAAGGGAGATTTCTGGGTGCACATACATTTCAAAGCTCCTGTGCTGGGTGTGTCTGCACTCCTGAGTCCCTGCAACACACCTATTGATCACTGAGTCCCACTGGAAAACACACACACACACACACACACACACACACACACACACACACACACACTTCCCCAGGAGACTTCCTGGTGAGCTCCTCTTCCTGATGAACCCTCTGCTGACTCGGCATGATTGTCACATGACAGTCTCTATGTCATTTGAACATCGGCAACTGATGACTCCTGGTGCACGTGCACTATGGCACATGACAGCCCAGTGCACCTTTACTTTATGGGAAGTGACGCTGGCGTACCTCCACTCCCAGCACCTTCTCCCTAGTGAACACGCACCTTCAGTAAGAGGGCATCCTGCCACTGCACCCCCAGCTGAGTCTGTGCTAAGACTCTCACCTTATGCTGGTGTGTCCTGCTGCACCACAGCACTCTGCTGCGGGTCTCCCTGTAGTAACCGCACTTTCTGGGAGGCTCCTTGAAGCACCTGTACTTCCATGGAGGCTTCCTGGTCCACTTGCACCTGCAGGCCGGAAACCCCAGGGCAGCTGCACTTCCTCTCATCCTGTCCTTCAAAGCAGGACTCCCAACTGCATCTGGAATCTTGGGTCAGATTCCACGGGGCGTTTCTGTTTCCTGGTTAGAGTCATCTGTGCATCAGAACCGCCCCCCCCCCCCCCCCCCCCCCGTGCCTCTCTGATGCCCCTGCACTCCTGCTGCTGAATTTTGGTGCCCAGGACAACACATGACTCACCTTGGCCCACCCCAGCTTTCCCGGAGAAATCCTCTGGTGGGTATGCATTTCCAGGTGAGATTACCTGGTTTCTAGCTGAGCCTCACTGCCATTAATAGATGCCTATCTGAGCATGCCCAACTGCCTTGCACCTCTAAGCCTCACTCCCTTGTGTTCCAGGCCTCTGAAATCAGCCACCCTGTTGCTCCTGCCTTTGCAGGTGGGCTTCCTAGTTGCCTTGAGCTTGCAGATGAATCCCGTTGCCATACCTGCAGGGCAACAGAGTTCTCAGATGACACACTGGTGCACCCTCAGGTCTGCTTGACGCACGCACACTTCCAGGTGAGCAACCGTCGTGCTGATGAACTCCTAGATGAAACAGCATGCTGCCGCTTGACACACGGGAGAGACTCCTGTGGTGCAAATGCAGTTCACCCTGTTATGCCAGCTTCCCGGAGACTGTGCGGCCCAGGGAGACCTACAGGTCCTGCCGTGTCACACTCGCATGCCTGCTTTCTCACAGGAGTCTCTCTAAACCTTCTTCGGATCAGTTTGAGATTCTCAAATGTGCAGCCACTGCCAGATGCGACCCCCTGCTGCACCTAATCGCTGCCTCCCTGGGGCACTTGTACTCTCAGGTGAGGCCCCTGTTGCACCAATACCTCCACGTGAAACTTCCTGGGGTACTTGACCCCAGAGGTGAGAATAACTGATGCACCTGGTGTTTGAGTTGGGGATTCTTGGTGCATCTGAAACTCCCAGTAGCTCTCTCTGGACTCTCAAGGAGTGTGCCTGTTCAAACCCATGTGATCTCACCTCGGGTGCATCTGCCCCTCCAGCTGAGCCTGCCTCTGCCCGTGCACTCCCAAGTAAGTCACCCTGGAACACCTAACAGGTCACCTCAACCTTGGTGCTGCTTCTGCAACTTGCAGGTGACATTCCTTGATATACCTGCTTGTGCTGATGGGGACAACTGGCCCTTTCACATCCAAGTGCTATTGCCTGGTGCCCGTGCACTGCCGGGCGACACAGCCTGCTGCATCTTCCCAGGGATGTGAGAGCTGGTGGTAAACCTGCTCTGTGGGTGAGGCACACTGGTGAAAACGCATGCATGGGCTGGACTGCTGCAACTGTACACGCGTGCACTTCCCCCTGGATTCTGAATTTCTGAGTGAGCAGCTTGTGCGCCGGACACCTGTGTGATACTTGGCTACTTGAGTTAAGATGGCTTCACCTGAACTTCCAGCTGAATCTCTTTGCTGCATCTGACCTCCCCCTCACCCCCCCCCCCGCCTCTTAGGCTCTCTGGAGAAGACGACCCAACAGGTGAGCAACTGTAATAGGTACAAACAGAACATGTGGTCATTATGTCCTCTCTGTAAATTACAGTATTGTTTTGTGTTACCTTCATCTACACTGTTTCCCATGCAGCCTTTCCGGGCTCTGTGTCTCTGTGTCTGTCTCTGTCTCTCTTACTCCCTCCCTCCCTCCCTCTGAAAGAGAGTTAAAAATGAGACATACTGTGCCTTTGTAGCCCCTTTCTGATGCCTCTGCAAAATATGTTCATGCTGCTATCTAACTCTTAGGAAACACAACAGGGCTGTGGCATTCATGAACTCACAACATACACGGCTGCCTGCACAAACTCAAGCTACTCAGCACGCCAGCCCCGAGGGAGGGGGACACTCTTTAGTCCAACCACTAGCTGAGGAGCTTATGGATGCTGGGGGAGGCAGAGTCAATTATCCTCAGGGTGGAGCCCCTGGCAAAGCTGTCTATGCTCCAGGGGACAGCCCTACATCCTTGGAATTTGCAGGGTAGGCACTAGTAGGACTCAGAGGATTGTAAAAGGGAAAGGAGAGGGGGACAGGAGATGTGGGGAGGAGTGTTGGCAGTGTGGTTGGAAGGGGCCAAAGAAGGTAGTAAGGGGTACGTGTGACCAAAGTGCAGTGTATTAAATTCCCAAATAATAAACTTGTAGGTTAAATCTCCCTGCAGAATAATATGCGCTGGGCATGGCAGTACATGACTATTATCGCAATCCCAGCGCTCTGAAAGCGAGGGCAGGGGGACTGTGTGTTAAAGCCACCTTGGGCTACATAATGAAACCCTGTCTTAGAAGACAAAGAAGAAGAAGAAGAAAGAAAGATCCACTCTACATATGCATGCTTTGCTCATGGTTTTTCTCTTCTCCACTTCCAGGACTGCAATGGCGAACACAGTGGTTGACGGCGCCTGGCTTCTTTTTACCACTCCACGCAATCTTTAACTTTTCCTCCTTTCCCCCTCTCTTTCAAACTGATTGGTTTGCAATACTCTTCACCTGTTAAGTCCAGTAGCTCTTTGGTTCTCCTTTGTGGGTATACAAGTCTTGGCTTCCTGAGTGGTATGCAAACACTTCACCACTTCACCACTAGCCTCCAGCAGCCTCAGCGATCCCTGGATTTGCAGTCTGATCGGCAGCACATAAGGTGATGGTGAACTTCCCTGTGGAATTCTCATCTTGTTCCTTTTAGGATAGTGCAAGCGTCTGCTGACAGCGTCCATCCAGATATGAACTGTGGCCACCTGGCCTTCTGGGTTCTGTACACTTACTTGGCCCCACAGCGAACCTCTGGGTAGCTCTTTCTTTTCTGTGTTTCTCTTGCTCCCACCTCGCTACTGTGTATCTGTTGACAGACAGATCCCCTCCCCTGGTGTGTTTCGCAGTTTACTGATTCTCTACATACAAAATGTTTGTCACTAGAGGTGACGGGTGCTGCTCTCTATTGTGCAGCATCTGCCCTGGCTGCTGGCTGAGTTTGGTTCTCTGCAGGTTCATTTTTAAGGCTGGTTGGGATGGATGCGTAGTGTCCCCTCCTCTGGAGTCTCTCGGTCTCCTCTTCCTGCTCAACCTCCTGGTTGTGTGCCCACACTGCCATGATGTGTCCTCTTTGCTGCCTGAGGTGCAGGCAGCCCTCAGCACTGAGGAGCATCAGGGGCTGTTCTCTGGAAGCCCAAAAATGGCTTCCAGTAAAAGGAAGAATTAATATGCAACAATCTTGTTACTTACCTGATGACAACCCAGAGACACTAGATATATTTATAGCGTAAGAACATGATAACTGGCCATTATATATCTATGCTGATGCTCCATTGCCATTTCTCCCCCGGCCAAAATCCCCGTAATATCTGCATTTTTGGTTTTCTCTGAGGTTGGCATCAGGTAAGTAACAAGATTGTTGCATATTAATTCTTCCTTTTACTGGAAGCCATTTTTGGGCTTCCAGAGAACAGCCCCTGATGCTCCTCAGTGCTGAGGGCTGCCTGCACCTCAGGCAGCAAAGAGGACACATCATGGCAGTGTGGGCACACAACCAGGAGGTTGAGCAGGAAGAGGAGACCGAGAGACTCCAGAGGAGGGGACACTACGCATCCATCCCAACCAGCCTTAAAAATGAACCTGCAGAGAACCAAACTCAGCCAGCAGCCAGGGCAGATGCTGCACAATAGAGAGCAGCACCCGTCACCTCTAGTGACAAACATTTTGTATGTAGAGAATCAGTAAACTGCGAAACACACCAGGGGAGGGGATCTGTCTGTCAACAGATACACAGTAGCGAGGTGGGAGCAAGAGAAACACAGAAAAGAAAGAGCTACCCAGAGGTTCGCTGTGGGGCCAAGTAAGTGTACAGAACCCAGAAGGCCAGGTGGCCACAGTTCATATCTGGATGGACGCTGTCAGCAGACGCTTGCACTATCCTAAAAGGAACAAGATGAGAATTCCACAGGGAAGTTCACCATCACCTTATGTGCTGCCGATCAGACTGCAAATCCAGGGATCGCTGAGGCTGCTGGAGGCTAGTGGTGAAGTGGTGAAGTGTTTGCATACCACTCAGGAAGCCAAGACTTGTATACCCACAAAGGAGAACCAAAGAGCTACTGGACTTAACAGGTGAAGAGTATTGCAAACCAATCAGTTTGAAAGAGAGGGGGAAAGGAGGAAAAGTTAAAGATTGCGTGGAGTGGTAAAAAGAAGCCAGGCGCCGTCAACCACTGTGTTCGCCATTGCAGTCCTGGAAGTGGAGAAGAGAAAAACCATGAGCAAAGCATGCATATGTAGAGTGGATCTTTCTTTCTTCTTCTTCTTCTTTGTCTTCTAAGACAGGGTTTCATTATGTAGCCCAAGGTGGCTTTAACACACAGTCCCCCTGCCCTCGCTTTCAGAGCGCTGGGATTGCGATAATAGTCATGTACTGCCATGCCCAGCGCATATTATTCTGCAGGGAGATTTAACCTACAAGTTTATTATTTGGGAATTTAATACACTGCACTTTGGTCACACGTACCCCTTACTACCTTCTTTGGCCCCTTCCAACCACACTGCCAACACTCCTCCCCACATCTCCTGTCCCCCTCTCCTTTCCCTTTTACAATCCTCTGAGTCCTACTAGTGCCTACCCTGCAAATTCCAAGGATGTAGGGCTGTCCCCTGGAGCATAGACAGCTTTGCCAGGGGCTCCACCCTGAGGATAATTGACTCTGCCTCCCCCAGCATCCATAAGCTCCTCAGCTAGTGGTTGGACTAAAGAGTGTCCCCCTCCCTCGGGGCTGGCGTGCTGAGTAGCTTGAGTTTGTGCAGGCAGCCGTGTATGTTGTGAGTTCATGAATGCCACAGCCCTGTTGTGTTTCCTAAGAGTTAGATAGCAGCATGAACATATTTTGCAGAGGCATCAGAAAGGGGCTACAAAGGCACAGTATGTCTCATTTTTAACTCTCTTTCAGAGGGAGGGAGGGAGGGAGTAAGAGAGACAGAGACAGACACAGAGACACAGAGCCCGGAAAGGCTGCATGGGAAACAGTGTAGATGAAGGTAACACAAAACAATACTGTAATTTACAGAGAGGACATAATGACCACATGTTCTGTTTGTACCTATTACAGTTGCTCACCTGTTGGGTCGTCTTCTCCAGAGAGCCTAAGAGGCGGGGGGGGGGGTGAGGGGGAGGTCAGATGCAGCAAAGAGATTCAGCTGGAAGTTCAGGTGAAGCCATCTTAACTCAAGTAGCCAAGTATCACACAGGTGTCCGGCGCACAAGCTGCTCACTCAGAAATTCAGAATCCAGGGGGAAGTGCACGCGTGTACAGTTGCAGCAGTCCAGCCCATGCATGCGTTTTCACCAGTGTGCCTCACCCACAGAGCAGGTTTACCACCAGCTCTCACATCCCTGGGAAGATGCAGCAGGCTGTGTCGCCCGGCAGTGCACGGGCACCAGGCAATAGCACTTGGATGTGAAAGGGCCAGTTGTCCCCATCAGCACAAGCAGGTATATCAAGGAATGTCACCTGCAAGTTGCAGAAGCAGCACCAAGGTTGAGGTGACCTGTTAGGTGTTCCAGGGTGACTTACTTGGGAGTGCACGGGCAGAGGCAGGCTCAGCTGGAGGGGCAGATGCACCCGAGGTGAGATCACATGGGTTTGAACAGGCACACTCCTTGAGAGTCCAGAGAGAGCTACTGGGAGTTTCAGATGCACCAAGAATCCCCAACTCAAACACCAGGTGCATCAGTTATTCTCACCTCTGGGGTCAAGTACCCCAGGAAGTTTCACGTGGAGGTATTGGTGCAACAGGGGCCTCACCTGAGAGTACAAGTGCCCCAGGGAGGCAGCGATTAGGTGCAGCAGGGGGTCGCATCTGGCAGTGGCTGCACATTTGAGAATCTCAAACTGATCCGAAGAAGGTTTAGAGAGACTCCTGTGAGAAAGCAGGCATGCGAGTGTGACACGGCAGGACCTGTAGGTCTCCCTGGGCCGCACAGTCTCCGGGAAGCTGGCATAACAGGGTGAACTGCATTTGCACCACAGGAGTCTCTCCCGTGTGTCAAGCGGCAGCATGCTGTTTCATCTAGGAGTTCATCAGCACGACGGTTGCTCACCTGGAAGTGTGCGTGCGTCAAGCAGACCTGAGGGTGCACCAGTGTGTCATCTGAGAACTCTGTTGCCCTGCAGGTATGGCAACGGGATTCATCTGCAAGCTCAAGGCAACTAGGAAGCCCACCTGCAAAGGCAGGAGCAACAGGGTGGCTGATTTCAGAGGCCTGGAACACAAGGGAGTGAGGCTTAGAGGTGCAAGGCAGTTGGGCATGCTCAGATAGGCATCTATTAATGGCAGTGAGGCTCAGCTAGAAACCAGGTAATCTCACCTGGAAATGCATACCCACCAGAGGATTTCTCCGGGAAAGCTGGGGTGGGCCAAGGTGAGTCATGTGTTGTCCTGGGCACCAAAATTCAGCAGCAGGAGTGCAGGGGCATCAGAGAGGCACGGGGGGGGGGGGGGGGGGGGGGCGGTTCTGATGCACAGATGACTCTAACCAGGAAACAGAAACGCCCCGTGGAATCTGACCCAAGATTCCAGATGCAGTTGGGAGTCCTGCTTTGAAGGACAGGATGAGAGGAAGTGCAGCTGCCCTGGGGTTTCCGGCCTGCAGGTGCAAGTGGACCAGGAAGCCTCCATGGAAGTACAGGTGCTTCAAGGAGCCTCCCAGAAAGTGCGGTTACTACAGGGAGACCCGCAGCAGAGTGCTGTGGTGCAGCAGGACACACCAGCATAAGGTGAGAGTCTTAGCACAGACTCAGCTGGGGGTGCAGTGGCAGGATGCCCTCTTACTGAAGGTGCGTGTTCACTAGGGAGAAGGTGCTGGGAGTGGAGGTACGCCAGCGTCACTTCCCATAAAGTAAAGGTGCACTGGGCTGTCATGTGCCATAGTGCACGTGCACCAGGAGTCATCAGTTGCCGATGTTCAAATGACATAGAGACTGTCATGTGACAATCATGCCGAGTCAGCAGAGGGTTCATCAGGAAGAGGAGCTCACCAGGAAGTCTCCTGGGGAAGTGTGTGTGTGTGTGTGTGTGTGTGTGTGTGTGTGTGTGTGTGTGTGTTTTCCAGTGGGACTCAGTGATCAATAGGTGTGTTGCAGGGACTCAGGAGTGCAGACACACCCAGCACAGGAGCTTTGAAATGTATGTGCACCCAGAAATCTCCCTTGGGATTCCAAGTCCTCAGTGGGGTCATTCTCACCAGGAACTGCAAGTGCTGCAGTCTGAGTTATGGGAGTCAGGAGCAGGGGTTAGCCCCTCCTTGGGGGTCAAATAACCCATGGAGGGTGGTAAAGCTGCCTTAGCAGATGAGGAGCCTGTCCTAGCAACTGCTGATGTTCATGGGGCTGCTAAGCCTGCTCATCTTAAAGGGGTAGGCATGGGTCTAGCTGGGGCCTGCACAGCCACGACAGACCCACCCAGAAATGCAGAGGATCCCAGGAGACTCACTGTAAGTGCAGGGGATACAGAGTTCTTACTCCAGGGAAGGAGCACCGTGAGTCTACTGCAGAAGAACAGTACACCAGGGATTCTCACTCAGGAGACCAGGAGCACCGTGGGTTCTCATCTGGGCTTACCTGGAGTTGAGGTACATAGGGCGTCCACCACCAAGAATGTACCAGTGCCAGAGAGGGCCTCCCCTGGGACTTCAGGAATGCTAGAGGCTGTCATCAGGTAGTGTCACCCAGAGGCCTGCATCTGTGTCCTGAGGTCATCCTGCGACCCTCTGCGCATCTATTCTTCAGCCTGCAAGCTGTGTCTGTCCCTGGCGACATCACCCCTAAGTCCATCATCCCTTGGGCCCCTAATTTGGCCTGTGTTTACTGGCCACTATGTAGGGAGCAGTGGCAAGAGAATGCGGTCAGTCAGCAGCCCACGTGGGACACGGGTAAGGGCCTGGGAGGGTCAGCCAGTGAGACCAACGTCACTTCCTGTTAGGGCCTCCTCCAGGCAAGCAGCCTAAGTTCCATGCCTGACAGCATAAGCCTGTGGCCCCAGAATTCTTGAGTTTGAAGGAAGGCACGAGGAAAGGCCAGGTGTCTTCCAAACAGGGAGGACTGAGGCTCATTGTTTATGGGGACCTGTGGTCTTGAGGCACTTTGTGGGGTGTGGACTGTGTTACACATGGTGTGGACCATCTGCCAGTGCTCAGCCTTACAGGAGTGTTGGGAACGGGCAAAAGAAACTTACTCTAAGTACTATCACTTTGTCTTCAGACTCTCCTCAGCCATAGGGATGAAGGGCCTGGAGCATCTCCACGCCGCTCCAATTCTGCTGGAAGCCCCCTACGCTGCACTCTCCCTAGTTACAGAGAAAATCTGCGTTGGCCCGTGAAGTTAAGATAAAAATTGCTACTACGTTGTCCATGCAGCCTTGAGGGGAAGGCTCGCTTCACTTCCCATGCATTCCCTCCTTACTGTCGCTTCTGCCCACATCCTGAGCAGGCCTGGTACTCAAGGACAACTTGCCCTGCATCCTGGCAGGGTCAACCAAGTTCAGGTTCCCAGGCCCAGGCACCTACTCCTGTCCTGATTGAGGGAAACCTCGTTGCCGAACCCCTAGAGTCAAAACATGATTGGACAGTGCTACATAGCCCCCTCGCTTTGCTTTCCCATCCTTAAAAATATTGTACAATTTCCCTTCGGTGACATGGTTCAGATCCCAAACTGGCCATCTCCCTGCACTCAGAAAATAAAGCCTTCCTTTTAAGCTTCTTTGTCTACCGTGAGTTTTCTCAGCTCCCACCCCTAACACAACAGGAACAAAGTTCTAGCCTACAAAGCTCAGAGAGGCGTGGCCAGATGTATGGGACCTTCTTACTCTCCCAACATTTTGTGGCACCCTCACTGTCCCCAGTGCAATGAAGCCCATCTGTCTTTCTCTTTTTCATTCTTATTTGTTTATTTGTTTGTTTTTGGAAACAGGGCTTCTCTGTGTAGCCCCAGCTGTTCTGGAGTTTGTTCTGTAGACAATGCTGGTTTCAAACTCAGAGTTCTGCCTGCCTCTGCATCTTCAGTGCTAGGATTCAAGGCATGGGCCTCCACTGCCTGGCCCCAAGACTTTCTCCTTTTCTCTACTGCTTGGTTTCACAGTAGCCCATTCAGGGGTGTCCATCCGTGCGTGGTACCTTCATGTGAGGTGAAGGCAAAGGCACCTGCAGATTAAGCACTTTCTTGGGCAGATCCTACACAGAAATTTCAAGAATTCTGCTACTGTCTTCTGCTTAGTTTTTCTGACACCCTGACATGAGGTAGAATCATCAGAGAGGAAGGAACGTCAATGGAGGAGATGCTTCCATATGATCAGACTGTGGGCAATGCTGTGGGACATTTGCTTCCTTCATGTCTGATGTGGGAGGGCCCATTGCCCTGTGCGTGTTTCTACCCCTGGCTAGCTGGTCCTGGGCTTTAGGAGAAAACAGGCTGAGCAAGCCAATGAGCAGCATTCATCCACAGCCTCTGCTTCAGTTCCTGCCCCCAGGTTCCTGCTTTGCTAGAGTGCCTGTCCTGACTCCCCTGGTGATGGACCCTAACCAGGAAGTGTAAGGTGAAGGAAACCCTTTCCGCCCCAAGCTGCTTCGGGCCATAGAGCTCTAAATGGTGGCAGAAACCTAAGTGAGATACGTGGCCGTAGCCGCTTCTCAACCACGCTGTGCCTGTAGGTAGTGGGCTGGGGGCCGGGCAGCCTCCTCTCATGTTCAGGGCCAGTATGTGGACCTCTGACCAGGGCAGGCTGCAGATGTGTGTGCCCCTGAGGTGCAACTGTGTGAAGTGTTATAGTCTCTGTCCCACCACAGCGCCAGCCTGGATACAAAGCAGCACCAGGAACCTTTGAGGCATAGCAGGGTCGGGTTGCTCTGAGTACAGGGTCACCTATAGGCCAGGAACCAGAACACAGGAGACAGCATATGGTTTCCTGAACAATGTCCCAGGCTTCAATTCGTGTGGGCCCAACCTACACTCACAGCCACCCCATCAAAATGAAGCGAATTAACGAGAACACTGAAAAATGAAAAGAGTTTCGTTGACGTGTGGATTGTCTGCCATAGAAGCCTTACTTACACAGGTCAAAAGGTGAATATGCTACTGCCTGGGAACAGACCCGCAGCCTGCATGTGAACAGACCCTCAGCCTGTGGTCACTTCCTCCATTGACCATCGCTGAGGAATGC
>CAJRSG010006357.1:0-18734 GCA_907169655.1 Acomys percivali
GTGTGTGTGTGTGTGTGTGTGTGTGTGTGTGTGTGTGTGTGTGTGTGTTTGCATGTACACACTTGCATGTGTATATGCATATTGTGTGTTTGTGTATAGAATATATGCATGAACACTTTCCTATGTGCGTGTGTATGTGTGTGGTGTCTGTGTGCGC
The DNA here is from genome assembly GCA_907169655.1 of Acomys percivali. NCBI lineage: Eukaryota > Metazoa > Chordata > Mammalia > Rodentia > Muridae > Acomys > Acomys percivali. The sequence goes on from CAJRSG010006357.1 coordinate 158, forward strand.
GTTGTGCACATGTGTGTCACTTGCCATGCTCTGCTTCCTCTTTGCTGTCCTTAGGGTCAGGCACACAGTTACAGGATTTGCAGCAGCCTTGGTTTGTACCCTGTGGGCAGCTGATCCCAGAAGAACAGAATGCCACTTTTTGCAAATGCAGCAAAGCCTTAGGGACTCTCGTTGAATTGGCGGTTACATAGCTGGGCATGGATGAGTGTTCCCAGGGACCAGAGGCATGGCTGAACTGTGTCCATGCCTCTCCCCTAAATAGAAGTCTGTGTCCTCACCCCAGAATGAGAGTGTGTTACCTTATATGGTAAAAGGACTTTAAACAAGCCTATTTAAACGAAGGGTCCTGAGCTGAGGGCATTGCCTCGAGTCACCTTAGTGGCAGCAGTATTAGGAGCACTGCCTGTATGAGGGAAGTGGGGAGAGGAGAGATGACCTCAGGTCCTGGGATGCTGTCCAGAATGCAGATGGAAGGAAAAGTGCTCAGCGGAAGCACACAGGGGCTACAGGAAGCTGGAAGCACCTACCAAGGGGATCTCCATCGAGCCTGCAGAGAGGATACCCCCCTTTTTTTCTAGAAACACCACCTTCAAGCAACTGACCCTTCTAGAGCAGTGAGGTAACACATCTGCATGGGTTTTGGCCACTCATAATGTGGTGAACAACATAAAGATGAATAAACCCTACTCACAGACTCCTTTTGGACACCTTCCAGTATGTCCGATGGCGTAAGCATGAGGTAGGTGCTGGGCCTTAGAGCAGAGAGAAGCTCCTTCACCAGAGAAAGGGCTAGGGACTGGCCCATGGGAAGAAGGCTGAAAAGTCACCGGGTGCTGTCTTTAGATGAAGTTCGAGAGCAGTAGAAAGAGATTAACCGACAGAGCATGATGTAGCCCAGGTTGGCCTCCTTGCTATATAGCTGAGGATAACCTTGAACTTCTGCTCCTCCTGCCTCTCGAAGGCAAGTCCTGAAGTTACAGGATTCTCCTACAATGCCATGTTTATGTGTCGCTGGGGATCAAACTCAGGGGGTTTGTATATGCCGTGCAAGCACTGCATGGCAAAGTGCAAGAAACTAGGTAGTCTCTCAGAACTGGCTATAACCAGGAACGACAGGAGTTTCTCTTTGTCTCTGAATGGTTCCACAATGTTTGTACATGTCAAATAGCCTTCCACTATCTTTTTTTTTAAATTAATTTATTCTTGTTACATCTCAATGGTTAACCCATCCCTTGTATCCTCCCATTCTTCCCTCCCTCCCATTTTCCCCTTATTCCCCTCCCCTATGGCTGTTCTTGAGAGGGATTTCCTCCCCCTGTATATATCTTTAAGACTTGCACATCTGTGCTGGGTTTCAGACTCCAGACTGGGAGCTGAGGTTCCTATTTAACATATCAAAGAGGACCTGGCCTTGGGATTCTCCCAGCATCCCTCAGTCCCTGCCTGTTGCAGGGTATGGCCTGCATACCCACCCCTCTGCCCAGGGCCTGGGCTTCCTCTCCCATCAAAGACTCTTCCTTATATAATCCAGACATTATGCGCTCTCTCTCTCTTTCTCTCTCTCTCTCTCTCTCTCTCTCTCTCTCTCTCTCTCTCTCTCTGCATTTTTCTCCCTGCCTGCACATGCTCTTTTTTGACCCCCCTCCTTGTTCCTTGGCACCAGTGACCCCGCCCAAGAGCTGCCCCCAGTAAATCTGCTTTCATGCTCTTACTTTGACTTGAACTGGCTTATTCCATCAGCGGGGAAAACCTATTAGCCTGTTCCTTCCTCTGTGCCAGGCATCCGTCACTTAAACAGCTGACTGTGAAAACCACCTGCAGAAAAGGCTCTCTCTGCCCAACTCTTCTCCAGTCTTGAAGTTCTGTGCCCTCATGCTGCTGCGGATCAAATCTTCAGCAACTTCCTGTGAAAAGGAGACTGTGGACATCTTAGGTGCTCAGCACAGGGGACCTGTTGGAATGTTTTGTTCTAACCCTGCACCTGTCTGGAAGAATGATCCTCATTGACTCTGCCTCCTAGGAGCTAGAGCTGATCTGATAACTTTTTCAGCAGCTGGGGGGAAGGAAGGTCACCTGGAGGCTGCCCCTCATGGAGGCTGCCCCTCAGATGTCATCCTTGATTAGGTAGCTTGTGAGCTGAAGTGAGGGGCGTGAATGTCCTTTTTAGTACTGTTGGCATCTCTGTTCCCTCAATGCTTTTCTCACATCCTTGGAACCTTCCCAGGGCTTGCCTAGGGGTGAACACCTCCTCCCTTGCTTAACCCTATCAAAGCATCAGATCTCATGTTTTGGGCAACGGGAGGGCCATATAGACTTTCTTGCCAAACCCCTGCTATTCATGTCTTTATTTAGTCAACCAACGTTTCCTGAGAAAGAAGTTAGGGTCCCAGAATAGCTAGAACAACCTTATATAACAAAAGATCCTCTGGAGGAATCTCTATCCCTGATCTCACGCTGTACTATAGAGCAACAGTAATTAAAACAGCATGGTATTGGCATAACAATAGGCTGGTTGATCAATGGAATCCAATTGAAGACCCAGAAATAAATCTATACACCTATGGAAACTTTATTTTTGACAAAGAAGCCAAATCCATACAATGGAAAAAGGATAGCATCTTCAACCATTGGTGCTGGTCTAACTGGATGTCTACATATAGAAAAATACAAGTAGATCCATATTTATCACCATTCACAAAGCTCAAGTCCAAGTGTATTAAAGACCCAACGTAAAACCAGAGACATATTAAATCTGTTAGAAGAAAAAGTGAAGAAGAGCCTTGAACTAAATGGCACAGGAGATAACTTCCTGAACAGAACACCAACAGCCCAGGCCGTAAGGTCAACAATTAATAAACGGAACCTCATGTGGCTGAGAAGCTTCCATAAGTCAGAAGACATGGTCCACAGAACAAAGGGACAACCTACAGACTGGGGAAAGATCTTCACCAACCCTACATCTGACAAAGGTCTAATATCCAAAATATATAAAGAACTTAAGAAATTAAACACCACCAAACCAAGTAACCCAACTAAGAAATGGGTTTCAGAGTTAAACAGAGAATTCTCAACAGCAAATATCGAATGGCTAAGAAACACTTAAAGAAATGATCATCTTAGTCATCAGAGAAATGCAAATAAAAATGACTCTGAGATTCCATCTTACACCCATTAGAATGGCTAAGATCAAAAACTAAAGTGACAGCACAGGCTGGTGAGGTTGTGGAAAAAGGGAAGTACTCCTTCATTGCTGGTAGAAGTGCAAACTTACACAACCACTTTGGAAATCAATCTGGCACTTTCTCAGAAAATTAGGTATAGGACTACCTCAAGACCCAGCTATTCCACTCCTTGGAATATACCCAAAAGTGCTCCACCATACAACAAGGACATATGCTCAACCATGTTCCTAGCAACCTTATTTGTAATAGCCAGAATCTGGAAACAACTTAAATGTCCCTCAGTTGAAGAATGGATAAAGAAACTGTGGTACTATGGAATACTACTCAGCTATTAAAAACAAGAAAATCTTGAAATTTGCAGGCAAATGGATCTAACTAGAATGATCATCCTGACTGAGTTAACCAAGACCCAGAAAGCTATACATAGTATATACTCACTTATATTTGGTTACTAGCCCAACATGGATGTCCTCTGAGAGTCTTCACTCAGCGGGGGATTGAGACAGATGCTATGACTTGCTATTGGGACTCCAGGTGAGAGAGGTATAGCAGAATGTGGAGACAGAAGGATCCAGAGGGTCCTGGAACCCTGTAAGAAGACCATCAAGGCTGGTGGATCTGGACTGGGGGGGAGGGGCACTACACAAACTACTGTACCAACCAAGGACAGTACATGCAATAAACCTAGACCCCCTGTTCAGATCTAGCCAATGGACAGTTCATTCTCCACAGTTGAGTGGAGAGTGGGGACTAACTCTGACATGAACTCTGGTACCCCCTATTTGTCCGCTTCCCCTTGGTGGGGAGGCCTGGTGTCACTCAGAGGAAAGGGAAGCAGGCTATCCAGATGAGACCTGATAGGTTGTGATCATAGGATAGGGGAGGAGGTCTCCTTTTGTCAGAGGTCTAAGAGAGGGGAATAGGGCAAAAGAGGGAGGGAGGAGGAATGGGAAGATACAAGTGAGGGGATAACAATCGGGATGTAATCTGAATAAATTATTTAAATTAAAAAAGAAGAAGGTAGGGTCCAGCCCAGGGTCAAGACAATCAGCCAAGAAAGCTGAAAAATAAAATGGTGTGTGACTATGCCAAGCTAGATGGGAGCAGGTTCTGTATCATACAGAGAGGAGGTGACACTCCCATGTCCTTTTGACTGAATACCGAGTGGCAGAGAATCGGTATAAAGGAGAGTCACCAGCCTCCGAATCCTACCAGTAGGGAGCCAGAGGTCCCTGCAGGCTTTCTCTCTCTGTGCTGGGAGCACCCTTTCCACTTAAGAGGGGTTTGTATTCTGCAAGTTTGTGGCCCAGGTCCCCAGAGACAGGTCGAGACATCTTAGACCTGTCTTGAAGGTCTGCAAGTCTCCACATGAAGAGCAAGAGTGGAGAGCCTTGGCCAAATCACCCCTTTCTAGAAGCCCCGTGATAGGATTGGAGACTTTCTCCCATGCTGATCCAGCTCTAGAAGAGTAAAGAGGCAGTGTGGGCTCAGCTCCACTACCTCAAGGGGGTACTCTGGGCTGGGAGTGCTTGGCCTGCTGACCCTACTTCACAGTTGCTTTCCCAGGCTACAGACATAGAAGGCCACCACTGGCCTGAGGACCCAGGACCTAGGACCTAGGACCCATGACCCAGGACCCAGGACCCAGGACCCAGGACCCAGGACCCAGGACCCAGGACCCAGGAGGGAGGGAGCACTGGCAGCCACACCCACCTCAAGACAGACCCACAGAGGCTCATACCCTTCCCAGAAATCTCTGGGCCTGAAGGAGACTTAGCTTGTCCAGATCCACAGTGTGGCAGTAAGAGGAGGCTGGACCAAGCAACATGACACCTGCACCCTAGAAGTTTGTCCCAGGACTAGGCAGCCTCTCCTTCTCAGCAAGGGCCTGACAAGCTCCTCTCTATATAACTCTCATCACCTCAAGCTTAATCCAAAACTCAAGTGACAGCACATGCTGGCGAGGATGTGGCTTGGGGGAAGGGGTCTACTGAGCTGAGGCCCCTGCAGAGTGAAAGCATCCTCTTGCTTTGTCCATGGTCCTGAGTCTCACAGTGGCTGTGCAGGAGGAAGGGCCTGACATATATATCCTCCCACCCTTGCCTCCGTGATGCTGGGTGGAGTGTTGGGGGGAATCACAGACAGACGCAGATCCCTTTAATCCATTTTAGAAAAAGGGAAACTGAATAAAGGGAAGGGAAAGGAAAAGGGCAGTTTGGGATGACAAGACACCATAATCTTTTCTTAGGACCTGACCATGGCTTGTGGCATTCCCTGTGTGTGTGTGTGTGTGTGTGTGTGTGTGTGCGCGTGCGTGCTGTCTGCCTTTCCTGTTACAGGTACTGCTGCTTTTGGCTTTGGAGTCTTGGCATGTGGCAAAGAGATTTACGTTTTTAACTTCATTTCAATCAAATTACATTCAGGGTCCCACACGCTCCTTCTCAAGTTGGGAGAAGTCAAGAGACATCTATAAGTTCACACAGCCAGGAAGTGGCAAGGCTAGAGAATTAGAAATCAATCAAGCCGCTATTTGAAGCCTGGCATTCTGAGTCTAGATTCTGGAAACTTTCTTACTGGGTGAACTATTGCCAAAGGCAGAGGATGTTGCCGTGCTCGCTCAGGTCTGGGTCTTGTCACTCAGTTCCAAGAGGGTACCTTTGCCTCTGGGTCCTGGGTTGCCCCTGGGAATGCTGGGCTTAAGACTTTGACTGTCAGGTGGGAGTGGAGGGACTGGCTTGGATTGATGCAAGAGAAGGGAGAGCTGGAGCTGAGGTCCAGATAAACAGCCAGCATGAGAGGTACCCAGAGTGTCACGTGCTATAAAAAGGAAATAACCAGGAACAGGTATGGGGCTTGAGGAGAGGTTAGGCTGTGCCTGCTGACTCAACAAGTTGTGTGTTAGGGATGCTGGTGGGGTCAAGGCCAAGTATTTCAGAAAGTAACCGCTCTGTCATTCTGCCAGGGAAGGGCCCCATAGAATGTAGCTGGAGGCCAAGTCTGCTGTGGAAAGCTGAGTGTGCATGGGAAAACCCCCACCCACTTTCCAGGGCAGGCCACCAAAGTTCCAGCATGACTGAGCACTTGGTAGCCACAGAATGATGAGCCTGCTTCTTCGTTCTGAAAACAGAAGCTGGTAGGCAACCAGGCACCCACCTTGTCAACAAGGTTTCAGTGAAAGTGACAGCCATAGGGAAAGTGCTGGTCACACACCTCTGACTTCTCTTCCTGTCCAGCTTTCAGAGAGGACAAATTCTCGAGAGGGGAAGCAGATTTTGTTTCTAGAATGCTGATTCATTTTGGAGAACGCTAAACATAGTCTTTGGGAGCTGGAGAGGTAACTCAGTGGGTATGAGTGCTTGTTGCAGGCCCATGAAGACGGGAAGGGTGTGGCTGCACAGGACACCTGACATGTCCGCAACCAATGCCCTCCTCTGGCCTTTGCATGGGCATGCCTCTGTGTAACAGCCCCCTCCCCCAACACACACATATACCCATGCACACAATTTCAGCCTTGTGAAGTGGCTCTTGAACTCAGCAGGTACAAGTAGAAGGTCCAGGGATTCATGGCCACTTTCCGCTACATAATGAGTTTGAAGTCAGGGCTGCAGGAGATCTTGTCTCTATTCCCAGACCACAAAAAGCAGCATGAAGGAAGCATATTTAGAGGTGGTACAGATCTCAGGTGGAAGTTCCCCACGCTACTCCTGGCATGCCCTCCTAGATTCTTTAATTCGCCACTGACACTGTCTCACAATGACTTTTGTATAAAATGTGAATTTATTTTGCTGAGAGTCTCTCTCCTCCCCTCAGGAAATAAGCTTCCAGAGAAGGAATGTTCTGGACTCTTGCTATCAGTAGGAACCACAGAGTCCACATTGTATCTGGTACATAGTAGGCAGTAGGTAAATGTATGGCTGATGAATAAATGACAGCTGTCACAGTCAACACAAGACAGTAATAATAGTGCTGAGCAGAGCAGGCCAGGGAGATGAAACTGCAGACCAGGCTCCTGGAGAGAGGCTCCACACAGGGATGTCAAGAAAAAGGCCACCTAGTAAGAAGAATAGTCTGCTAAGCTGCTAAGCTCTCAGTAAATTTGCAAGATATTGATGCTTGGTAGCTGTTGGCACTAGAGGCTTCCTGGATTATCCTGTGTGCCTGGCAGCAGTTCTTGCTTCTCTGCACTCAACTCCTCAGCCCCGGTCACCACCTGTTTGCACTGGGAAAATGGTCATTGGTTCTGTTGACGTATTTCTTGCCCATGTACCTTCTGCCCACATGTGATCAAACACATCTGGTGCTGATGGGTAAGCAAACACAGGACAAACAGGAACTTATTCTTAACTGTAGACAGAACTCTTAACCTGTAAGGTATATTTCCCTTGTTTTGGTCTCACAGTTCCCTGACACTGGTCATTGCAGAGATCTAAAAGCCTTCAGGATCGGAGTGTGAGGGCACACCAAGAGGCAGGGCACAGTAGTTCTGGCTACTGCTGGTGAGTTTTTAAAGATTTATTTATTTATTATGTATCCAATGTTGTGTCTGCATGTACACCTGCATACCAGAAGAGGACATCGGATCGCATTATAGATGGTCGTGAGCCACCATGTGCTTGATGGAAATGGAACTCAGGACCTCTGGAAGAGCAGACAGTGCTCGTAACCTCTGAGCCATCTCTCCAGCACCCCACTACCACAGCTTTTGAGCCCAATCTGAAGCAAGCTTTAATTCAATATTGGCCAGGATGATGGACTCTGGCAAGGTCCATTCCTGGGTTCCCAGAAAATGGGGAGTTTATCTATTGTAGAGTGGGAACGGGATGTATATATATATACATATATATGTATATATTTTTTGAGATGGAGTCTCTCAACACATCTGGAATACAACAATTCAGAAAGGCAATCCACCAGAGAGTGTCAGCGATCCTCCTGTCTCTGGTTCCTCAGCACTAGGATTACATGGGTGCCAAACCCAGCCTTTTTGTGGATGCTGAGAATCCCAACTGAGGTCCTCAAACTTGTGCAGCAAGTACTTTATTGTCTGGGCCATCTCCTCAGCTGCTTATCTGTTTTTATTTTTTAAAATATTTGTTTATTTATTATGTATATAAGTACGCTGTCTTCATGTACACCAGAAGAGGGCATTGGTTCATAATACAGATGGTTATGAGCCACCATGTGGGTGCTGGGAATTGAACGTATCTGTTTTTATGTCCCAGTCACATGGCTACAATCCCTGACACACAAATGGGCCACCACAACCCCTTTTCTCTTTATATCAGTGATTCTCAACCTTCCTAATGCTGCAATCCTTTAACATACTTCCTCATGTTCTGGTGACCCCCAACCATAAAATTATTTTGCTGCTGGTTCATAACTGTATCCTGCCATGTGACCCATAGCTAGAATGACTACTCCCTGTACGGAGAAGTGCCCTGGTGACCCACCATCTTCCTGGCAACCAGGAGAACAGAGAGGGTCTAGTTATGTCACCCCTGAAGCCCTAGTAATCATATAGTTGTAGTAGACTTAAATCTTAAGGTTGCCGCTGTATAGCTGTGTGACTCCGATAAAGTGACTTCACCTCTCTGAGTTTGGATTCCCTCATTTGTAGCATTGTTTGCTCATGGGAGTGAAGGTGCAGACGCTGTAATACTCGCTGAACAGCATGAGCTGGGAACTGGGGCCAACCGCCAAGTGGTAGTTATCCGAGCCCTCCACAGTGATTGCTTTGTCCCACCCATGTCCTAAGCAATCTTCTCGACCCTCAGAGACACAGTGAGGTGGAGGTTGAGCCAGGACCGTTGGGTGCAGGGTGTATTTTGGAAAGGTACAGGGTGTATTTTGGAAAGTCACGCTCAGGCTTGGAGGAGGGGAAGGTACCCCAAGGTTGCCTCTGAGCCCCAGGACTCAGGTCCTCCCTGCCCACCTCTGTAAACAAAGGCAGAGCAGGCTTGATGGCCCGCCCCTCCCGGCCCTGGCTCGGTCTAAGTTGTTTCCCAGAAAAGCTAAATGTCATGATCCAGAGGACCAACCCAAATTAAGCCCCATGCATGTTTTCGTAGCTCCAGAGAGCTAGGAATGTTTTTCATATTTGGGGGGGGGGGAAGGGAAGAAAAAAGGAATAAAAATTAAAAGAATAGTATCTTGTAACATTTGGGAAGTGGCATAGAATTCAAATGTTAGTGTCCATAAATAAAATTTTACTGGAATCCAGCCAGGCCTACTCATTGACATGTTGTCTACAGCAGTTCGTGGGCTTCTCAGTCTCCGGCCCTTCCTGGAAAACCCAGCTGTTTTTTGCCCCCGTGGAGCCATTTCAGTAGGCCAGTTACCTGCATACAGACCTATGGTGTCAGCCAGTGAACACACCACCTGAGGAAAGGTTTACTTTGGCTCATGGTTTCAGACTGCTTAGTCCATGCTGAACTTCAGGGGTGCTAGAGAGTGTGAGGGAGAGCTTCCTTACCTCCAGGCAGAGAGGAGGCAGGGAGAACAGCAACAAGAGGGGCCACCCCCAGAACACAACCACAAGGTCAGGGCCTTCCCAGGGCAATCATCTCTGGATGAACAGACCCTCACTGACAGGAGAAGTGTTGCTCACTAAGCTTCCAGGGTCTCCCAATTCCTACAACTGACTAAGAAGAACAAAGGTAAGGCTCTATTTTACAGGAAGTCACTTCCCTGAGTGGGGTGTGGGGGTGGGGTGGGGAGGGTAAGACTTCAAAATAAGAGTCTTGTGGGAAGTGGAGATAAATACAGCACAGCCTCTAACATTACCTCACCAGAGGAAATGCAGACTGCAGGAAGCTGGGAAGCTGGACCATTGTAGTGACTTTAAATAACTGCAACCTTTATGCTCATTAATAAGTGCTGTTAGCATGTCAGGATGGAGCCTTGGCTCTAAGTTTACGAACACACTTGCCTTTATTATGCCTCATGGTATTAACCATGCTGGCCACAGCTGGACAGCTTGTCCACTACAGACCCTCAGGGGATACTGGTGTGCTTCAGCCCCGGGACAAAGAGCTCCAGGTTCTCCCAGGCCTCGTTGGTCCCTTTCTGCTGCAGGAAATGGCTGACATACCCTGCCCTCTACCCTGAACTTTCCAGGGCAGGGGCCCTTCCTTTTTAACTTAAACTTTTATATCCCTACCTAATAATCATGAGACTTAGGGGAAATTGCTGCAAGCAGATACTGTCCTTTAGCTGAAAGACTGGTAAAAGGTCATTTCTTAGACCTGCTTTTTAAGTCTGGTAGCAAGGTACACTGAGTCTAGACCTGGCAGTAGCAGCTCTAGGAGTGACGCTTAAGGCCTCGTCCCCTGTACCTGAAGAGGACTGAGAAAGACTGTTTATCTTTAACCTGAGGCCTGTGAGTAAGGCAAACCTGCTTGCCTTTTTAAACAAGAAATCTAGTATCTAGTCATTTTAACTAGCTAATGAATTGACTAATGAACTAACTTGGTGGATTACTTTGGACTAAGGAGCTAATCGCCTGTTCTCTAGCTACCAAGCAACCATTAGCTTAGCCGTCAATGTGACCAGAGACCTGAGGAGGATAAATTGTAATCTAAATGAATCTATGTATCAATTAAAATGACAGAGCTGTCCATAGACCACTACCTAAACAATTGTCCCAGGCTCCTGTGGCAACATGGCAACATGGGCAGAGGCAGTCTGGCCATTAGGCACGGAGGCTGTTGATTGATAGTACTTATCTGGATTCCATTTGACCCAAGAGGTAGATGAACACAGGTGTTGTTTATAGGATGTTTTTCTATAATGGGGTTTCCCAGTCCCTGCAAAGATACAGAGTAGCCCTGGGTGATGCATCTTCTTAGCTTCCCCCTCCCCCCCTCCCCCACTCCTCCCACCCCACCCCCAGTTTTAAGGATGGATGTGGACCTTGGCCCATAGTAGGCATTCAACAAAGTCAAGTTGAGTGAAAGTGAAAAATAGGCCCCTCTCTTGGACGGCAGAGTGTGAAGGGCTTGAGGGCAGGATGCTCTCTGGCCCAGTCACTCATGTGCCTACAGGTATTCAGTTGAACAAAATAAACAATTCACTCACAGCTTGAGCTCTTTGTCCCTTCCTCATAAACAACTCTTCACCGAGTGTCATAGGGACTTGGAGCAGGACAACACATTATTTATTGAACACTCATGATCTATTACTGGCTTCCTTGCTGCCTTTCCCTGACGTGTGACGTGCTTGCTTCTCAGTGGAATAGACTGTTCTAGAAAAAGTAACTTTTCTATTACATCCAGCTGCCTCTGATTCCTGAGGTGCCACTCTTTGGGGATTGCAGCACAGAGGTGGAGGAAGAGAAAGTTGGATGGAGGAGGGAAGGGAAGAGACCTCTGCAGGGCCAGAGCGAGCACAGCAGCACAGCCTTGGCCACTGAGAATAGGCAGCTGCTTTATCCCTACAGATGCAAGGATGTATCAGGCCACACACAGAAGCAGGGTGGAGGTGCTGGTGGGAAAAGATCCTGCAGGGCTTCCTGGGTTGCTGGGCCTAGGATGCTCTGGGCTCCATGCTGGGGCTGAATGGCTCATTCTCTCCCGGGAAAACAAATGCTGGCCTTGTTTGCAGGTTTGTTTGTGCCTTTGCTTCCCCCAGGCGATTTCTGTTCTCCTCCCCCTCCCCCCTCCCCCAGTCTCAGCCTCTGGCAGGCTGCTCAGAGAGCCCAAGCTTCCAGAACTTCTGGAGCTTGCTCCTCAACTCTAGCCAAGGGCAGAGAGCCTGTGGAGGCTAAAAGAGCGGAAGGGGAAAACCCTTTCCGAATGCAGACCGCCCTCAACTTCGACAGCTCTGGCTCTGGCTCTGGGGCTTCCAGGCTCAGCATTGCTATAGAAGCAGATTCATGCACTCTGCATTCAACAGTGACTGTTCACTTCAGTGCAAGGTTCACTAGTGACAATGGGCGATTACATGAAAAAAGGCTTTGTGTGAGGTGGCTGCCCACTGAGCATAAATTCCAGTGGCTTTGAGTGCAGTTCAACTGGGTAGGACAGGTCCATCAACTGCACCACCATCCAGGTTCTTTGACCTCACAGAAGGCACTTCGGAAGCTAATCCCATCATAAATGAAAGATCTTAAGAAAAGAGAAACCTTTCTGCAGAGCAAAGACAATACTTAGGGAGCCAGCTTCAAGGCCAGGCACCATGCTGGGTTTCCCAGTTCTACAAAGCAAACATAATTCATCCATTATATTACCTCCACTTCCAGACCCTTCCAGGCCCAGCTCTGCTAGCCAGAAAGAAAATCGCAAGGCATAGTGCTCACTCAATGCTTTCCCAGCTCTGCAGCTGAAGGCTGAATTTGAACACGGGCCTATCTGAACTATCTACATCCCTGTCCCCTGGATCAAGATTCAGCGTGCTTGTTTCTCAGTCAACCCCTACCTGGAACTTATTTCCCTGGTTTGGAAAATGAAACCATTAGCACGTCCTGCCTACTGAGTGTTGGCATACAAGTAGCTTCACAAGTCTGCCTCCAGGCAGCCTAGCAATCTATGATGTCATCACAGGCTACCACCACCAGGTCTGTGGCCCTGCCCAGGATATAAAAAGGCAAATCTACCTTCTCTCATCTCCCCCCACCCCTCTCTTTTGTTCTGTTTTGTTTTTGTTCTCTCGCTCTGTTTGTCTGTCTGTCTGTCTGTCTGTCTGCCTCTGCCTGTCTGCCTCTGCCTGTCTCTCCTCCTAGGGCACTCCTACCTCTCTCCTTTCCCCCTTTCTACAATAAATCTCAGACCATATGTGTTGTGTAGTGCATATTTCATATTTTACACTGAGTCTGCCCCCCAAAAGAAGATTCCTATCTTAAGGTGCATGTAGGCCACTGCCCTGCAGGTCTTTCTATCAGCGGCAGATTATCTTAGGCAGGTGGTACTGGCGTCTTAAATTCAGAGATGGGGCCAGCGAACCTTGGAGTGGCTAGGAAATTTGCCTAGGGCACCACACTGCTGAGAACTGGAGCGGGCTCTTCTTGTAAATGCACCACACCACAGTCCACACTGAACTGAGGCACAGCCTGGAGGTAAGATCAACGGATAGCAAAGCCTGAAGGCAGTGGGAGTTGTGTGTGTGTGTGTGTGTGTGTGTGTGTGTGTGTGTGTGTGTGTGTGGTGGTAGTGGTGGTGGTAGTGGTGGTGGTGGTGGTGGTCACTGCACACACGTGGACTCTGAAGGTGAGGGAGGCCATGTAACAAGTACAACGCTTAGAGATTAGGAAGGACCTCACCCAAGTACAGAGCCAGAAGATGAGGAAGGCATTGCACAGGTGCAGAACTTGAAGGTGGGGCAGGCCACTGCACACTGTACAGAGCCTGCAGTGTGGAGAGGCTATCGCACAGGTGCACAGCCTGAAGGGGAGACATTCCATAGATGCAGAGCTTAGAGGGGACAAAGTTGCTCAAATGCACTGTATTAAGACTGGAAGGACTATTACACAGGGCAGAGCTCGGAGGGGAGGTATGTGTTTGCACAGGTGAGATTCTGGAGGTAGATGAGGCCACCACACAGACACAGAGCCTTAAAGGGGACACTGCACAAGTACAGAGCCTGAAGGCAAGGGGTGGGGGGCTAAAGCTGCAGAGGCCTTTGCTCTGGCACAAAGTATGAAGAGAGGACTGTATATGTCAGAGCCTAAAGTGTAGGCATCTGTTGCAGAAGCTGGAAGTCAGGAAAACATTATACTCTTAAAGGTCAAGCAGCTGGGATACTCCCACTGCACAGGAGTACAACCCAGAGGCTGGAGAAGGCCAGTCTTCAAGTGTGGAGACCCTGAAGTCTTGAGGGTAGCCGTGAGCATATAGGGGTTGCTCTCCTGCAGAAGGTGGTCGGAAGCTTGCTGGTTGCAAAGCATCAAGGGAAGAACTGATGCACTTGGATGGCTTGCTGACATTTAGGACGCTTGAGAAGGTCCTGGTGTCAGTTCCTCAAACAGCCTTCCCTTGGAAGATCCTCTACCACAGCCACATAGCTGGCATCTGCATGACTCAGAAGCCACACACCCATTGGAAGGCATGCGTGGGCAGTGTGATATGAACTGGCAACAGTGAACACTGGAAAACTTTTCCCACTTCTACTAAGCCCCTTTCTTGTGTTTCTCCCACAAGTTTCCTCTCAGTGGCGGCTCCCCATCCTTCTCAGTCTCCCTCATAAGGCAGTACTGGAGTGTGTGAAAAAAAAAGTCCTAGACAAGACAGAGCTACGTGTTCCAGCTACTAGCCGTATCCTGGGGCTCCCCAGACTGAGCAACCCAGGTGGGAAGGGTCTTCAGACAGGGGAAGGTTATTCAAAGGGTATTATGTCTTGTTGTTGTTGCTGTTGTTGGTTTTCAAGACAGAGTTTCTCTGTGTAGCCCAGGCTGTCCTGGAACTCACTCTGTAGGTCAGGCTGGCCTCGAACCGAGAAATCCACCTGCCTCTGCCTCCCAAGTAGTGAAATTAAAGGCGTGGACCACCACTCCCAGCTTCAAAGAATATTATGTTAATGCAGTCCCTTTAATGGAGCTCCTCATGTTGCTGTGATCCCCCCCAACCATAAAGTTATTTTTGTTGCTACTTTATAGCTGTATAAAATCAGACAAGTGAGCTGAGAACTAGCCTTCACGCCTGTTTCTTGACTTTAGATGCAATGTGACCAGCTCCCTCCTGCTCTGACCACTGTGATATCAAGCCTGTGTGTTCATTACTTACTTTTCTGCTGCTGTGATAAACTAGTCTTAAGAAAAAGCAGTGGGGTTTGGTGGTGCATGCCTTTAATCCCAGCACTTAGGAGGCAGAGGCAGGCGGATCTCTATGATTTTGAGTCCAGCCTGGTCTACAGAGCGAGTTCCAGGACAGCTAGAGCTGTTACACAGAGAAACCCTGTCTCAAAAATCCAAAAAAAAAAAAAAAAAAAAGAAAAAGAAAGGAAAAGAAAAAAAGAATGAAAAAGGAAAAGCAGCTTACAGGAGGAAGGGCTTACTTTGCCTTACAGTTACATGACAGGCAAGGAGCATCAGACCAGCCTGGAAGTCAGGAAGCAGAGAGAATATGTTGCATTGCCTCACACAGGAAGCAGACACACAATGGGAAGTGAGGCCTCTCAGAGTCCCCAGTGCCACACTTCCTCCAGCAATGCTCCACCTTTTAAAGGTTCCATTACCTTCTCCACCCCACCAGCGGCAGGGGACCAAGTGCTCTCTATTGTTTGTTGTAAAGCCTCTAATAACATCATGAGGTCCTGACCCTCACAACCTCATCTATTTCCAATTCCCTCACAAAACCCAAACTTCTAAATGCCATCATCATCGTGTGATTTTAAGTCTTCAACTTATACAATTTGCAGAGGGCACAGGGACTCTGGGGTCATGTCATCATCTTTCCTTTCAAATGTGAACATCTGGATGCTGGAAACTGTGAGTCTGTCCTTTCTCTAGCCTCGTGTCTGGTCCATGCTGTTGTCTTCTCAGAGTTTTCCTTGGTGTTATAGAGTCACTGTCATTGTCAAGTACTCCCAAAAGATCTTCCATGTTGCCCTCCCCAGTGCTATTATCTTTATTATACAGATGAGAAAAGTGAGGCTTTGAGAAGAAAGGTCAGCTTGCTTTAATCCTTAAGCACCTGCTGCAACAGAATGACATATGTTCAAAACCGACTGAGTCAATGGGCTGAATGCTCAACTGAGCTTGAAGATGGAATCAAATGAGATTATCTAATATAAAGAATTTAATGTAATGATGGGTATTCAGTAGGAGCTCAATAAATAACAGGAGCTCCCTTCAGGTGTCCTGGCAGAGTTACTTAAGGTAAAGCCACATGCAACCCAGACACCCCAGGATGTTCAGTGATTGCATGAAGTTCAAGGGCCCTGAGTTCTCTCAGGACCTGAAGATCTGGTCCAGGCATATTTACACAGAGGAGGTATTAGGGAGGGTGTTGACCTCACTAGTTAGTGTTTTGATTGTGCCTAATATACCATGATAGGCCGTGGCATCAGGAGGTAAAAGCTGGATCCTGAGAATATTTTTCACTGGCTTCAAGAGAGTGGTTGCACACGTAATGTGTAGCCATTATAGCTGTGCCTGGTTGACTTTACTAGTCGTGCAAGACTATGGGCATTAAATTCAAGTGGAAACAATCCTAGGGCTCACCCTGCCCCTCAAACTCTGGCCTGGAAGGCAACCATGTTTTCTGGAATGTTCTATCCTCTGGAGGGAATGTGGCCACAAAAGGGTCAGCCTCCCCGCTGAACTTCAGGAATGAGAACAGACACAGCAAGTGTGGGTGTGTATGCATTATGACATTTGCTCTCAGCTCCCCGATGAGATGATGGCCATCCTTCTCCCCATGTGAGGAAGTCATAGTTCAGAAAGGTCAGATAATTGACCGAAGGTCACACAGCTCTGTCAGGCAGGAAGCTGGGGCTTGATCTCTTAGACTTCTGCTGGACAAAAACAGACCTGTAGCTAGAGTCCATGGGGCACAAACTGATTCAGAGTATGGAACTGTGTCTCTGCTGATGGCGGGGGGGAGGGGGGGTGTTCCTGCTCTTTGAAAACTGCTGGCCGGCATTTCAAGGACAAGTGCATTTCTGCTAAGACAGAGAGACGAAGCAGGGATCACACACTGGCTCAAGATAGAGGAACCCAACATGTCTGCCCTGGCTGAATAAGAGTACTTGTAGGAGACCACCCCCCAATTGCAGCTTCTCCACACAGCTGGCAGGAGGCTGGGTATCAGCTGCAATAATACCATTCTGCAGATTCCCTGCAATGCTCCCTCACAAATGCGCATGGAGGAAAACCTGAAAGAACCCTGTTGCTTATATGCAACGCTCAGCTTTGTTCTTCGTCCCTTTATGGTTTTAGATTTGAATTAAGAAAGGAGGAGGAAAATAACAAAGTCAAAACGTTCATTCTATATGTTTTACTTCCTCCCTGTCTGTAGTAATATGTGGGTTTGAAAATAATTTAACAAGAAGAAATGGAAAGAAGGAGGAAGGGAGGGAGAGAGGAGGGGAATGGGAAGTCTGACTCTGCTGATGAGCTACTCCATAGGATATACATAGTACTGGTCAGAAAGCTCTAGAAGGGACAGTCTTTGTCTTTTCTCTCTCTCCCTGGTGGGCTCTAGGAGCTTTTGTTTTAATCCCTCCCAGAGGTAACCCAGAAGAGAGAACAGCACACATCTGGATTCCAGTGCTGCCATGTTCCTGGGAGACCTGGGCCAACCACACTGTGTGCACATCTTTCTAAAGAGGAAGTGGCAATGAGCCTCACAGAGGCACTGATTCCTATGAGGGTGGCCCAGAAGCATCATGGGACATGCTCAGCAAACAAGCTTGGTTCAAAATGTCATTTTAAAAATTGGGTTCTTAGCAGGGCGTGGAGGCACATGCCTGTAATCTCAGCAATCTGTGAGTTTGAGACCAGCCTGGTCTACAAAGTGAGTCTAGGACAGCCCAGACTACACAGAGAAACCCTGTCTTGAGAAACAACAACAACCAAACAATATTTTTTCATTTTTAGAATTTTTCCTTACATGTACTATTAAAACTGTAAAGCAATGTCTTTTTGTATATAACTAGAGGTGGTTTGACTATGAAATGTCCCCATAGACTCCTGTGTTTGAATTTGTTCTCCAGTTGGTGATGCTATTTGGGAAGGTCCTGAGACTTCTAAAAGGTGTACCCTTGCTGAAGAAGTACAATACTGGGGGTGGACTTTGAGTTTGCAGAGCTGGCTTTCACTTCTGTTCTTTCTTTCTGCTCCAGCATGTGGCTGAAGTGATCACTCTGGTTCTTGGTTGCCAGGCTAGCTTCAGTTCCTGCTGCCATACCTTCCCTGCTGTGATGTACTGTCCCTCTCTGCAACTGTAAGCCAAAACAAACCCTTTCTCCTCTAAGTTGCTTTTTCTTGGAATAGTCTATCATAGTAACAGAAAAGTAACTAATGACCAAATCAACCAGAAGTCTATTTTTCTACAAAATTAGTCTTGCAGTGCTGGAGACCACTGCTTGGCTGCTAAACATCCCCTATCTGCCAATAATCCTTTATATTATTGGGCCTGTCCAATTTAACTTCATGCAGTATGATGTGAACCAATACAATCATTGTGGCCAACCTGCTTTCCAATTAGGTATTATGGCAGGACTTTTGCAATAGCTCCTTAAAGAATGCGTAACAGCTTCCTCCACTTAGCTAAGAATTTCTGTACATCACCAGCCACCAACTTAAAGAAAGCAAGACTCACAGTTTAAGGGTGTTGTCTATCTTGGCCAGGAAGGTATCTTGGAAGGAGTATGGGCAGCTGGTCACATTGCTTCTGCTGATTCTCAGCTCACTTCGTGTGTGTGTGTGTGTGTGTGTGTGTGTGTGTGTGTGTGTGTGTGTG
>CAJRSG010006377.1:0-15585 GCA_907169655.1 Acomys percivali
AGAAAGAAAGAAAGAAAGAAAGAAAGAAAGAAAGAAAGAAAGAAAGAAAGAAAGAAAGAAAGCAGGCTGAGCAGGCCCTGAGGAGCAAGCCAGTAAGTAGCACTCCTCCATGGCCTCTGCATCAGCTCCTGCATCTAGGATCCTGCTTTGTTTAAGTTCCTGTCCTGACTTCCTTCGGTGATGATCAGTGATGTGGAAGTGTAAGCCTTTCCTCCCCAAGTTGCTTTGGTCATGGTGTTTCATCATAGCAACAGTAACCTGAACTAAGACGGTGGCTCAGTGGGTGAGGATGCCACCATCAGGACAGATAGCCTGAGTTCTACTCCCAGGACCTGTTTGGTGGAGGGAGAAGATAGAATCTCACAACGTATCCTCTGACCTCCATGCATGTGTCCTGGCACATAGATATGCACACACATGCACGCGCGCACACACACACACACACACACACACACACACACACACACACACACACTTACATTTAATTTAAAAACAAATTTATTAATTAAATAAAACATAACAAAACAAAAGTTTGGCTCCTTCCATTTCCACATCCAGAAAGGAGATCACAAAGAAAGTTGCTCAGAATAGGGGCAGGACCCGCATTCAACTCAATTCCAGCCAGCAACAGCCACTAAGCACCTACTGTGAGCAGCACTGGAGCCTCAGGGTGAGGACAGTTGACAGGCAGGCTCGCTACTCACCCCAGGCCAGGCAGACAAAAGAGACCTCGGACTGCAAGGGTGGCAAGAAAGGCTGCCAACAGTTAGAATCAGCAGTGAGGCATAGCCCATGGGTTGGAGCCAGCCTCCTGTGTTGAAATCCCAGATGCCCTACTTGATGACTACGGGGCTTTGAGTAGGCTTTCTGGGCCCTGGGCTCTCGTCTTTGAAATTGGACCTGCATAATTCTTCCAACCGTGTCGTAAGGATTAACTAAGATTTAGCCTATATAGCTCAACGCCTGACAGAAGGTAGGTGTTAGTTATTGCTGTTGATATTGTGACTCATGACACCCTGGGAAGGGGAGGGAACCTTGTAGAAGTTGCATTTGAGCTGGGCCTTGAAGGTAAAAAGGGTTCCAGCAGGTGGTGACAGAGATGGAAAATGGGCGTGCGCCAAGTTATAGAGGCAAGACAGGTGAGCTGGAGAAATCCCTGTGTCTTGTGCGTTGGGAGAGGCATTGGGTACAATCTTCAGACTACAAACACTGAAGATTCCACATTTCCCTAGTGCTGAACACATCTCCCGCCCGGTACGCTCACAGGCACCCGGAAATGAGGCTGAGGGCAAAGGCTCAGAGGCATTGTTCATTCATTCAATAAATATTTAATAAGCATCTGCTGTGTCTGGGCCCTTGGAGCAAGAAGGTGAACTAGGAAGCAGACAGTACTTGAGTCAACCTATAAAGAAGTCCACTTCACACAGTGATGAAGCCGCATCCTTAGTACCAAGCTGAGTGACTCAGGGTGACCAGGAAAGATTGTCTATATGGGGAATGGATGAGTGACATTGATGGCCAGAAGGTAGAAATAATCCTGAGAATACCTGGGCTGAAGGAAAGCAAGAGAAAGGCCTAGATGAGGCATGTACTCCTTATATCACCAAGGCCCTGGGGTCAGGGAGGGATGGACCAGGTGAGGCCAGGAAGGCACATGGAGGTAGGGTCCTGCAGGGCCGTGAGTCAAATCCTAAGTGTTCTAGGAAGCCAAGGAGGTTTTGGAATGGCTAAGGTAATGCCGCCCTGTTCCGACACCATTTTGTGTCTGCTTAGACAGTTCTGAGGCCTCCACCCACCTCCCTGCACAGTCACATCTATCTGCCTTGGCAACACATTTGAGATACCCCATGGCCTTGACTATGGTCCAGAGATATTAACGAAAGTAATTGGCAGGTTGTGTCCAAATAACTACTATGCTCTGCCAGGACTGAATGTTTCAAGGTTATTCTGACCCCTCGTCTAACTTTGATGTATCTTTATGGGTTTTGTCATTAAAAACTCTCTCCCTGAAACTGGGCTCCAAGAGACTTTTCAGAGGCTCAAGCCTGCTCTTGGTCTTGGCCATCAACGAAAGGACTTAAAACTCTTCACTGATCTAATCAGCACGGTTGTCAATAACTGTCTCTCGTGGATCAGTACACTTCTATACAGGAAGTGACATAACCTGGTTATACGCATGCGCAGCTGGGAGGGAGGCTCGGCCAGTGGCCGGCCTGCCTGCCTGCCTGCCTGCCTGCCTGCCTGCCTGTCTGCCTGCCTGCCTGCCTGCCTGCCTGCAAGGTTAGTTTCTTTCCTGTTGCTCTGACAAAACACCATGAGCAAAAGCAACTAACGGGAGAGTTTGTTTTGTGCCAGACTCCATCATGGGGGGGGGGGGGGGACATGGCAGCAAGAGGCAGGCATGGAGACAGGCGCAAGAAGCTGAGGGCTCACGTCTTCAAATGCAAGCACACACCAGAGAGGAAACTGGAACCGGGAGGAGGTAATGCTCTCAGAGCCCACCAGCATGACGTTCATCCTCCAAAAGGGCTGAGTCACCTAAACACATACACCTGGGGACCGAGTCAAACGCCTATGGAGGACAGTTCTCATCCAAACCACCACACCTAACGTGCAGGAGGCCGTGGGACCCCTAGTACCACATACGCTGGGTGTGGCAGTGCACACATGTTACCCCAGCACTTGGGAGAGGTTCAAGATCATCCTCCACTAACGACATACTACTTTTAAGGCCAGCCTGGGCTACATAAGACCCTGCCTCCCTCCTCCACAACAACAACAAAAATCACTCCTGCTCTGTGGGGAAAACAGGAACCAAAACAATGCTAAGTCTGGACTTGAACCCCATGCTGAGCTACAGCACCAAGGAAATAGTCCCTGTCTGGCTCATTGCCTCCAGGCCAGGCCTCAGGTCTGCCACTGGCCTATCCTGAATGCTGTGGCACAGGCTGCTGACAATGGTCTCTTGCCTGACTAAGGCAGCTCTGTTTCCAGCCTCTGAGATGGAGGAAGGCTTGCTCCCCGCTTGTCATTTTTCCTGTCACTCTGGGTCCACCCAGAAAAAGACCCTCAAGTAACTTCAGAGGAAAGTAAATTCCAGCCAATTCTGTCTGTTTTCCTGAGTTTTCACAAGGCTGCAAGGCTCCACTAAGCTCAGAGCATGTGCATTGAGCTATGTTTGCTCATATGACTGTACATCTCAAGCTGAGCTATTAACAGGGAGAGAGCTAAGCTGGCAGCTCGGCCCCCACAGGAAGATCCCTGGGCTGAGTAACCGGGCCCCATTTTCAAAGCCTTTTTTTCTACCCCTAACTCTGGATGCAACCTCTGATAACTATGCTCTCTGAAATCCACAGGGTAGAGTAAATGTTCTCCATAGCCCTCGCCTCTTTCAGATCAAAGACTCCATGGAGAAGTTGTTGGGAGTTCAGACTTGGTATAAGTCAGAAGCAGTTGATAAGAATTACCTGACCTTTAATCCCAGCACTTGGAAGGCAGAGGCAGGGGGATCTCTGTGAGTTCAAGGCTAGCCAGCCTATTTCCAAGCCATTTCAGGTTGCATAGAGAGACCTTGTCCCAAGAAAGAGGAGAAGGAGGATGAAGAAGAAGAGGAAGAGTCCGAGCTAGTCTTTGGCAGAGGAACATTCTAGAAGTGTTAACCCATATGATTTTTTCCCTTTTATTTTCCTTTCTTCTCTTAGCTCTTCGTTGGTTCGGGCAGCCTAGGAGGCCCCAGGGAAGGACTGTGAAAGAACAGGGCAATGAAAAGGGGAAGTCTTTTCCTGGCTTTTACAATTCAGCCGCCAGCCCTCGGGAGCATGGAAAAACCTCCCGGTGCCAGCTGAGTGTAAGAGGCAGGCCTCAGAGCCCTGCTATGTACCAGCTGAAAGAGATTGCCAGGACGTAGGGCAGGGTGGGGAGTGAAAAAGCAAGTGTCGCTAAGTGCTGGTGGTCCCCACTGAGACTTTCTGTTCCCTGCAGTGCAGGCAGAAAAAGGAGTTTGAGAAAATACAGAGAAGAAGGGATTCATTGGAAGCAGAGGTAGAGAAAAAAAGAGGACAACTGACTACAAATATGATCAAAATATAAACTTGTATTGCTGCCTATGGTAGCTCACTCCTTTAACCCCAGCACTCAGGAGGCAGAGACAGGTGGGTCTCTCCAAATTTGAGGTCAGCCTATTCTTTAAAAAAAATGACCAAAGCATAGTAATTATAAAGACTGAAGCAAGAGAAACTTTAAAGATGTTTGCAGCCAAGAATGACAGTTCACATCTGTAATCACATCCCTCAGGAGACTGAGGCAGGAGACTCATGAACGTGGTGCTAACCAGAGCAAGTTGCCTTAGGCGGCGTCTTTATAGGACAGAGAAAGGCACCCATGAAATGACATCTCAATGATACGGCTGTCTAAACCAAACCTGAACAATGACAACACTAGGTAGCACACCACTGTGAATAGGGGAAATCTCACAGGGCCCCACCCCTCGATGAAGGGCTATTGGCAACGAACAAGTACTTGGAAAAACAATTAGTCTCCCCCAGGCGTGAGGTACCTGATTGGTTATCCAATACCAAATGGTTGGACTTAAAAAGGTATACAAACACTCAGCATATTGTGTTTACATATTTATCTGTTTATATATGTAAAAATAATAAAGAAAATAAGGAGTGGAGGAATGAGGGGCTTACAGAGGAGATTGAGGGGGTTATAGAACTACAGTATACTTACATAAAACTAAAAATGATAAATTTAATTCAATTTTTAAAATCTTCTTAAAGAGCTGTTTTAATTCCATCCAACCGTACCAACTGGAATATTTGTTTTTAAATGGTCAAGGTGAACTATTTTCATCTGGTAAGTTAATGTTGAAGGTCACCAGGATTGACTGAGTTTTTGTATCTGTAGCACTAAGATACATTCTTTTTTTATTGTTCTTTGTTTTAGAATAAGTCAGAGGCTGGGGATGTGGCTCAATGAGCAGAGTACTTGCCTAATATGCACAAAACTATGAGTTTAACCCTCGGCAGCACCTAAGTTAGGAGTGTTAGGGGAAGTTCAAGGTCAGCCTTGGCTACCTAATGAGATCCTATCTCAAAAGTAAAACTTAAATTAAAAGCAGTGCAATTTAGTAACTGCCAAAAAAAATTTTCCTTTTGCAGTATTTTGATTTTGAGAAAATTTGCATATACTGATTTACTAGCTATTTATGTAACAGTTAACATATCCAACTATAACAACTAAACAAAACAAAAAACCCAAAGGACAACTAGAAAAATATGTAGGCCATTGAATAAACAGTTGTGTTTTCATACATATTCGTGTGTGTTCTGACTTTTGTTTATTTTCATTGGCATGGTTTTATAGACACTTAGTTCCCAGGCCCCAGCACAGCACAGCACAGCACAGCCAGACTGTTGAGCTGGTGAAATGACTCAGAAGTCAAAGGCACTTGCCTCTAGGCCGGACAACGCGTGTTCAATCCCCAGGACCCCCATGATGACCCCCACCCTAATGCCGTGGTGTGTGCATGCGTTACATATTGTGTGATAGACAATGCGTGCGTGCCATATATGTGCTATAAGTAAAATATATAAGCATAAGAATATAACTATATTAATTAGAAAATATAAACTATGTATGATAGATAGTAGATTAGATTAGATAGAAAAGGGGAAATGCTACTTCATTGTGGAGCCCCTCTTTTGGGGACCCTGAATCACCGTGTACATGATGATGGGCTAAAATAGACTGAGGAGGAAGGAAAGCATCAGTCTGTTGGCCGGGGAAGCAGCCTTGGCGCCTCAGCAGACTCCTTCCTCTTGGGGAGACATCAACTGATGCTCAGACTCTTGGAGCTTAAAGAAGCCCTGACCCCCACCCTATCCCCTTTCCATGGACTGCAGCTAGAGCCCTGCTAAGCCACTCCCGCAATCAACAATAGAACTTGGTGCCTGCCCACATCGGCCACCACATCAGCTTGTCTTCCCTGTGGCTGCCAGCTGAGAGCAGAGCTATGTAATCCGCAGTTCACACTGGGGACAGGGGAACCTCAGCAGTGACTGGCCAAATATGTGAATGCATACAAGCCCAGGGCAAGGAAGGTGGGAGAGGATGGACAGGCCCAGAGGTCAGAACCCAAGTGACTCACGGAAGAAGAAAGAACCTGCAGAGGTAAGCAGCGGAGTGAGCGAGCATCCTGGGAAAGGTCAACAAGTGAATTGTTGTAGCTCTGTCAACCTCCAAATCCCCTAAAGCAAGCCAGTAGAAGGGATGGGAACCAGTCTCCTCTCAGTAGCTTAATCATCCACACCCCTCAAAGGGAACTTAGTTCCAAGTGAAGAACCTGCTGGTTCTGCTGGGACACCCTTGCAAGGCACGTCCCCAGCTCTCACCCTCCGCCTGCCCCACCTTTCCATCTGCAAACTTCAGTTCAGTCACACCTCCTGAGGACAGTGCCTGCCTAGCTGGGGAGCCAAGAAAGCACCCAGATTTGCAATATGCCTAAGCCTACCTCCACCCTCCCCAAAGCCCTTGGGCTCCAAGAACAGAGACAGCAGCCAAGTGGCTTCATGCCTGAGTGTAATTGGCAGCTGGTGGGTGGGGTTTAACCATGAGATGCTACTCTGCAGCCTTGAAAATTGTAAGCTCAAGGACAGCCTGGCCTACTCAGTGAGTTCCAGGCCAACAAGGGCTACACAGAGACCCTGTCTCAAAAAACCAAGATGGAAAGAGACAGTGGAAGATAATACATGTCAATCTCTAGCCTCTAAACATGCCCACCCAGGCTATTGAACCTCCACATAAACACACACACATACACACACACACACACACACACACACACACACACACACACACCACATGCACGCACGCCCATTTCAAAAGACAATACAAGACAGAACATTAAATGGGAAAAGCAAGATCAGGAGTTCAAGGCCAGCCTCAGTTATATAGCAAGTTCCAGGACAACTTGGGCTGCATGAGACCTTGTCATAGAAAACAGATGAACCGTGAAGTAAGCAAGAGGTTCAGCAGACAAAGATACTTGCTGTACAAGCCTGGTGACCTGAGTTCAATCCCTGCAAACATGCAAAGGTGGAAGAGAATTAACTCCACAAAGCTGTCTCTGACCTCTATACATAGGCCCTGTAGCATATGCACATACAATAAAGATAAGTAAAAAATCAGGAAAAAAATTAAACAAGCAAAAAAGAAATGCACAGTCACAATAAATCTGCATTGGCTATAAGCTTTTGAAGGAGACTGCACTGGGTTCGTCCTAACCCTAGGTGGAGACTGTGCACTTTAACTTAATTTACTTTAGTATTTTATTTATTTATTTTGTGTATGAGTGCTCTATCTGCATGTGCATCTGCAGGCCAGAAAAGGGCATTAGATTCCAGTATAGATGGTTGTGAGCCACCATGTGGTTGCTGGGAATTGAACTCAGGACCTTCAAAAGAACAGACTGAACCATCTCTCCAGCCCACTTAATTTACTTTAAACTACACCACGTCTCCATGCAACTGTGTCATAGTTGGACTGAGCTATGGATGTCTACTTGAATTCTGTCATCTAGATAAATACTCACCAACTATAATTTAGCAATCTCCTTTCAGCACTCTAGAGTCAGCAGGATGGATATGTACGTGACTGTGGTGGCTTGAATAGGAATGGCCCCTATAGATTCATATGTTTGAATTCGTGGCCCATAGGAAGTAGCACTATTAGGAGGTGTGGCCTTGTTGGGGTAGGTGTGGCCTTGCCTGAGGAAGCATGTCACTGTGAGAGTGGGCTTTGAGGTCTCTGGAGCTCAAGTCAGTTCCTTCCTGCTGCCTGCTGATGCAGGTGTAGAACTCTCAGCTACTTCTACAGAACCATGTCTGTCTGCAAGCCACCATGCTTCCCTCTGTGATGGTCACGGACTAAACCTCTGTGGACTGTGAACTGTGGACTAAACCTCTGAAGCCAATCCCAGCTAAATAGTTTAGCGTCGCCATGGGCTGGCCAGTCTTGATGCATGCCTTTAATCCCAGCACTCAGTAGGCAGAGGCAGGTGGATCTCTGTGGGTTCAAGGCCAGCCTGGTCTACAGAGGGTGCTCTAGGACGGCCAGGGCTACACAGAGAAACACTTTCTTGGGAAAGGAAGAAAGAAAGAAAGAAAGAAAGAAAGAAAGAAAGAAAGAAAGAAAGAAAGAAAGAAAGAAAGAAAGAAAGAAAGAAGAAAGAAAGTTGTCATGGGCATTGTGTCTCTTCACAGCAATAAACCCTCTAACTAAGACAATGACCACTGTTTTAGGTCCTCTTTTAAAAAGCGCAAAGGGAGGGCTGGAGAGAAAGATGGCTTAGTGATTAGGCACACACCTGGGTTTGGTTTCCCACACCCTCATGGCAGCTTACATTGGCTGTAACTCCAGTTTGAGGGGATCTCAGGCATGTACATGGTACACAGACATACATGCAGGCAGAACACCTATACACATAAAATAATTTTTCAAAAGTTCTGAGGGTCTAAGGCATCATCGCTGCTCAGAAAAACAACTAACTGCTCAGAAGGTGCCAAGCCCGTCCTTGGAGGGTTCTAGATCAACAGCTGCCAAGCCCTTCCTAGGAGGGGTCTAGATCAATGCAGGGGTCAGTGTTGGGATGGAAGAAAATGAATCAAACTCATGAGGGGAAAAAAATCTCAGAGCTAGCCACTGGTGGGGAGGACACAGAGACGGGCTTCTACAGCTTGCCCAGCAGTTGACCTCATGGTGAGCTGACCCCAGCCCGTGTGGTCTGACCAGTCCTTCTGTGGCACAGGCAGATGATCACTAGGCCCAGGATGACCCACCCTGAGCCTCCAACCTGACTTCTGCACCATGTTGGGACTTGTTACTCCAGCTTCTGCTTTCTGGGACAGGCTAAGCACTGAAGCCAGGGGATAAACATCTCGTCTTAGGCAATACCTCCTGGCAGCATCTGGAAGAGGCCACTACAGGCTTCACCCTCCCTCCTGCCACAGCCACTAGATCCATAAGGGAGAACAAGGAAAGGGCTCACTAGGAGACACTGAACATGGCCCAACAACCTGGCGCCCACATGCGTACTCACATGGTACCCACACACGCCAGGAGTGTGGGGGAAGGGCCAGTTGACCTAGGGATTTGAGAATCCAAATACTCAGGTAAAAAGCATCCAGGCCCATCAGTTCCCCCTGACTGTGCGTGAGGCTCCTCCTGACCATTTCTGAAATCGGGGGCCAACGTATTTATATCACTCCAGAAGGTTCCCAGCTCAGACCTCAGAATTCTCCATCAATCTAGGGATCAAAACTCCACAAAACCAGTCACGGCTAATGCAGGAAGGAAGGAGGGTGGAGGGACCAGTAGGAGATGTGCCAATTCAACACCACCTTCATGGTCCTAGCAACCAAGTGGTTTCTATTTCCCAAGGGGATCGTCTTTGCACAGTATATCTGCCCCCAGTGCAGCCAGAGATGGCAGCCCCTAGCTCTCCCCCAGGTGCTAAGCAAGCTTAGGGCTTTAGCCTCTAAGTCAAGGGGTGAGGTGGGGTGGGAGTGCTTTAGACCTTGGCTGACACATCCCTGTGGAGGTTCAGAGAAGCAGGTGTTTCACAGATCCCAGGGAAGGGGAGTGGCCCATGGCTGCCAAGCAGGGCCCTCCCAGAGGCCAGGATGGATGAGGCTGCCCAGTCTTCCTGATGGTAGCAGTCTGTGGACCACTGCCCCAAGACTGACCTCCATCTTCTGCTCACTGAGTCTGAACAAAGCCATCACCCAGGAACAGCACTGTGCTTTCATGACCTGAGCCAGAGACCCAGTCAGAAAGGAAGAGTGACATGGTGGGGAAGGGGGGAGAATGAGCCCCATAAATGAACTTGGAAGAAGAAGGGATTTGGAGAAGACAGATGGAGGAGAAGACAGATGGAGGAGAGGACAGATGGAGGCAAATGGCAAAAACTAATGCAGGGTCCAAACTATCCTGAATGCCGTGTAACTTACGCCCTGTAGAAGGGCCTGAGCACAGCTGTCCACAAAGGATGCACACTACAGACTTTCATGAGTGTGTGTGTGTGTGTGTGTGTGTGTGTGTGTGTGTGTATGCACACTGCATGCAAATACGTAAATATGACTTGTCTCTGTGTGTGTAAGAGTGCACTGCACAGGGTGGAGGCCAGAGGTGGACATCAGGTGTCTTCCTTCATCCCTCTCCATCTTGTTCAGACAGGGCCTCTCACTGAACCTGAGTGTGTGGCCCATTTGGTTAGACGGGTTCCCCAGCAAGCTTCCAGGTTCCCCTTGTCCCCACCTCCCCCAGAGCTGGGGTTCCAGGCACACTTAGCTTTTTTGCACAGATGCTTGAAAGCCAAACTCAGTTCCTCATGCTTGCACAGCGTGTATTGTGTGCCCATTGAGCCATCTCCCCAGATCACCTATGTCCATTGTATTTATTTAGGTTTGGTTTGGTTTTTTTTTTTTTTTTTTCTTTCAAGACAGGGTCTCTCTCTGTGTAGCTTTGGCTGTCCTGGAACTCATTCTGTTGTCCAGGTTTGCCTCAAACTCAGAGATCCTCCTGCCTCTGCCTCCTGAGTGCTAGGATTAAAGGCGTGCGCCACCACCACCATTGGTACTATGTTCATTTTAAAGGCCCTTGTCTTTTTTTTTGGGGGGGGGGTAGATTCAAATCTATTTACATTCTTCTACATGCTGACATCCAGTTAGACCAGCACCATTTCCAACATACTGGTTTTTTGTTTTTTAATTTTTTTGATTGAAAAATAAAATCATTCATATTACATCTCAATTGCTATCCCATCCTGTGCATCCACCCATTCCTCCCTCCCTCCCGCTTTCACTCCATTCCCCTTCCCTATGACTGTGACTGATGGGGACCTCCTCCCCTTGAATATGATGCTAGGGTATCAAGTTTCTTCTTGGTAGCCTGCTATCCATCCTCTGAGTGCTATCAGGCCTCTCCATCAAGGGGACATGGCCAAATATGGGGCACCAGAGTTTGTGTGAAAGTCAATCCCCACTCTCCACTTAACTGTGGAGACTATTCTGTCCCTTGGCTAGGTCTGGGTAGGGGTTTGATGGTGACTGCACGTATTGTCCTTGATTGGTGCCATAGATAGAGCAGGCCCTTGTCTTTAAAATGGCACCCACGCCACTCTGTGGCCAGCCACTGAGCTGTATCACTAAGTGGCCATGTCACACATCCAGGAAGGCTTCCCAGTTTATTATCTGGTTTGGAATTTGGGAGTGGAAAAATATTTAGAGACAATCTCACTCTAGGACTCAAAGACAGCAATTCCGATGCTCTTCACAACACTATCTGTGAAGGGAAGCATAAGAACTGTTTCTGGTGGTGGCACAGGCCTTTAATCCCAGCACTCGGGAGGCAGAGGCAGGTGGATGGCTGTGAGTTCGAGGCCAGCCTGGTTTACAAAGCAAGTCTAGGACAGACAAGGCTACACGGAGAAACTCTGTCACCAAAAAAAAAAAAAAAAAAAAAAGAACTCTTTCTACAGTTATGGCTACATCAGCCTCTGTGCTAGGTTCAGGCCAGAGACACAGAACTGAGCTAAGCATATAGTTGGAACCGATGGACAAGACAGCTCAAGAACAGTGGGCAAGCGCACGCTACAGGCCCAGGGCCTTTAGGAAAGAAGCAAGCCAAAATGCCCACAATTTTAAATCCCCTCCCGGTTATGTCGTTAGATTCAAACAGCCCTCAGGGAGGATGTGACCTTAGGCAGAGCAACACTGTGTAGCAGGGGCAGACCCTGAAGTTACTGGAAGCTGAAGGCTCTTGGCCAACCAGAGTTCTCACAACCTCTAGGCAGAAGTTCATAAGGGGAGGGGGGCGGAGAGGGCCTGAAGTACCTCTCCAGGTCTTCCCCAACTTCCAGTCCCACCATGCCACAGTAGGTACAGAGCTTCTATTGACTGAGTGGAGGATGAACATTTGAGACAATCTAGGAGTCTGAACAGGATTTGTGGAAATGGAGAATGGCTGGGGAGTGCAAGCAAGCCAGGTTACATGCTAAGACCCAAAGCACTGGAGAAGAGAACAGCATGTAAACACTGAACATGGCCGTGGGAAGTAAGGAGGCTAAGGCGAGGCCTGGGAACTGCTACCACTTGAGAACTGTCAACATCAAGAAAGAGTAAGAAAGAATGGCCAAGGAAGGAAAACAGGAAAGAGCCTGGGAGTGTGGGAGAGCCTGGGAGAAAACACAGCAAGAGGGAGGAGGCTATAGGGTAAAGGCCAGGGAGAGGTCAAGCCAGATAAAGACTGAAGGTGCCCTCGACTGGCCATCAGAAGGACAGGACTCAGCGATGGCTCTGGGTACAGGCCTAGCTTGCCTGGGTGGGGCCTGGGTCTCTGGTGTGCATAACTATGAAGAAGTCCCTATTTGTTTACATCTGCTGCATGCGGGATCTAACCTGACCAATGATGCCCAAGAAGCAAGTGACCCTTTGTGGAATGAAGTCTAGACACTTTCCTTGAAGGAAGGCAGGAGGATCTCGGGGACATTTCAGAGTCCTCTGTTCTTGTCCTTCCCTGGGATTTGTGAAGGGCCTCCCGGCCTCTGCTTCTCCAGGGTTACAAATTGCTTCCTGGAACCCAGAGTGCTCCGTGCTTGACTTCAAAGAGAGGACACAGGTGTCCACATTTCCATGATCTCTGACTTGGTTTTCTGCCCTCTCGCACCCCAGCTGCCCGAACACTCCACAAGTGGCCTGTTGTTTGACCTCAGTTTCAATGGGAACAGAAACTGGGCTTAAGAAAAGAGATTATTTACTTATTCCACAGAGAAGATGGCCAAGTAAATAATGCATTATGCTAACTGGAGCCCAATCCCTGCCCCGTGCCCCCACCCCCACCCCCCCACACCTCTTGTGTGGTGCCTGAAACATATAAAAAGCCACCTGGTGTGTGCACACGCACTACAACACCACCCCACATCTAAAGACAGCCAGAGCCTCTCAGCCTCCACCATGAAGATCGCCATCACAGTCACTGTGGTCCTGCTGTCTGTCTGCTGCAGCTCAGGTGAGTGCCCAGGGAGGGAAGTGGCCAGTCCCTCTGTGGCTGCCTGGAGGGCCTGGATGGAGAGGAGGCTGACTCTAAGAAACTCTGTCTGATGACCGGTGCTATTTTGTGGTTAGGGGGAAAGCATTAGGAAGCCCAGCATCCCATTTTTCAAACTCCAGGGATTAGGGAAGCCTGGTGGGGGCAGCTGGGGAGCACCAGAAGAGGCCATCTAAGACCAGAGTAGGAATTTGGAGCCCTTTGAAGCCCTGACTGGAACTGGCTCAAGATGCTAAGAGATCTTGATACAGCCTCCAGGTTGGGGGGGAGGGGGTCCCCTCCCAACTCTAGCAGTCAGTCTGGAAGAGGAAGTACAGAGACTCAAGTCCTCAAGCCCTAGACAAGGTCTCTTGTTCTGGGAGGAAAGAAACACTCCAGAAAGAGATCTTCCCTTTGGGAAACCGCCAACCCCGGGTGGAATTCTCTAAACATTCTGTCCTCTGGAAAAAGGATTAGAGGCCTCTGAATAGTTGTTGCTATCACCATGGAGAAAGGAATGGGAAATGGAAGAGGGAAGAAAGGATGGATAGAGAGATGGAGGGAGGGAGGGAGGGAGGGAGGGAGGGAGGGAGGGAGGGAGGGTCCCTCTATCTCCCTCCAGGCATCTTGTGATTTGGGAATGGAGTTGGGAAAACTTTTCTCTCCGTCAGCTTCTCCCACTCCCCTTCCCCTCTGATAATGCTGTATTATCTTCCTAAGAATAAACCCTAATTAATGTACTTGAAAAGGTTTGTAACACCCGTGGGTACAGGTTTTATGACCAAGGGGATTGAGACCCCAGACAAAGAGGCAGTGGCAGAAGCTGTTTTTATCACACACTTTTATTAGTTTTTAAGGGGAAAAGACATCATTTTGGATTAAAATGTTTATTAATTAGATATCAATGTTACACCTAGAGGTGGGTGGCTCAGCAAGACAGAGATAAAATATGTGAAGGGGGTGAGCTGGCAGGGTATTTGTTTATTGATGTATTCACATATTAAAACTCTGATAGTAAAACTAGTTAATGCTCCTTACAATGTGCTGGTCACTGTCCTCAGCCATTTTTACATACCATCTCTTTCATTTTCATAACAACCCAACAAAGTAGAGGTAGTGTTCCCATTTTGCAGATTAGAAAACCGAGCCACTGCAAAAATGAAACATCCTGCATAGTGACATTATGGAAAAGGTTTAAGTTGGAATAACCATTGTTTTGGGTTTGAGACAGGGTCTCATTCAGGTCTGAATTTACAGCCATCTGGCCTCAGCCTCCCCAGTGCTATATGAGTTACACAGCAGAATTATTACACAGTTACATGAGTTACACAGTGAATTATTATACCCAGCTGGCATGGCCATTAGCCGGAGTGGCCATTTGTAGCAGGAATCACCCCCCCCAACACCCCCACCCCCACCCCACCCCCACCCCCGCCCAGTCAGTGCAGTAAAGCCAAATTTGCAAACAATGCAGAGAATTCAAGGGCAAAACAAAAACAAAACAAACAAATTTGAGACTAAGTTAGAAGATGGAGACAATCGGGGCAGGAAGTCATGTTGCCAGGAGTGAGCACCCCAGCAGACAGCACAATCCAAACAGCCCGCTGTTGCAGGGAACATGGTGAGGCGAGAGGCTTGTCTGTAAACTGACTGTGCCATCAGACTAGAACCCACGTGTGTGTTGATCATCCAGGCCAGGTTTGGAGACCATGCTGGGCTGGCACAGGGCTGTGTCACATGCTCTTAGTAACATGTGGCACAGACCATCACTAGCCATGGGTGAGGAGCATTCTGGTAGAAAGCAAGGCTCCCAGAGGCCTCCTCTCTGTGCCCACGCTACAGAAAACAGCCAGACCAACAGCTTCAGTTACACTCTCTGTCTAGAACAATGGTAGAAACATTGGCCAACCCCAAGCGAGGAATCCAAAGGCAGCTCAGCCAAGCCCAAACGCTGGCTGTAACCTAGAAAGTATTCACATTGTGCCAGATTTTCGGGCTCTTGGACCCTCACCAGATCTTACACTCTATCACGCAAAGACTGCTATCTCTTGCTGACCAGACTGTCTGGTCCAGGAGAGCGCTGGCAGGCTCTTAGAGACGGAGCTGCTTCCATGTGCTTTCTTCTGCTTGCGCTCCAGCTTCCTCAGACATCTGCCCAGGATTTCTTCAAGTCCTCGAGGCCCTCCTCATGGGCTCAGAGTCCAACTATGAGGCAGCACTGAAGCCGTTCAACCCTGCCTCAGACCTGCAAACCGCAGGGACCCAGTTGAAGAAGCTCGTGGATACCCTCCCCCAGAACACCAGAATGAACATCATGAAGCTCACGGTACGTAGCATCCGTCACTCATACTGATTCTAAATGGTTCCCCAACGACGGTGTCATACCATTTGGGGGGTTACAAGGCTAATGAGTATCCTGGTCATGTCCCCTGACTTCTAGTGTATGTGTGTGTGTGTGTGTGTGTGTGTGTGTGTGTGTGTGTGTGTGTGTGTGTGTGT
>CAJRSG010006389.1:0-60949 GCA_907169655.1 Acomys percivali
TTTATTTCTCTCAGTCTTTTTCTCCTTCCCTCTTTCTCTATCTGTATGGTTCTATTTCTCTCTCTCTTTCTCTCTCTCTCTCTCTCTCTCTCTCTCTCTCTCTCTCTCTCTCTCTCTCACGCACATGCACATGCACACAAACACATACTCCATATGTCCATTTTCTGTTTTTCCTGGGCATGGTCTCTACCCTAAAATGTGGATAGTATAGCCAGTGAGATTCCATGGGAGAAAACTAAGCTTTCCTTTGCAGGTAGGTACCAATTGAAGTTAGCTTCTTGGTTAGGGGTAAGAATAGGTACCCATTTCTCACTCTCATCACTGGGGTCTCATTTGGCTTGGACCTGTTCAAGTTTTGTGCTTGCTTCCACAGTATCTTCGAATTCAAATGTGTGTCAGTCCTGTTGTGTTTGGAGGAAAATGGTTCCATGAAGTCACCCATTACCTCTGGCTCTTAGAAACTTTCCAACTCCTCTTCTGCATCAGTCCCTGAGTCCTGAGGGGAAGGTTTGATGAAGACAACCGATTTAGGACTGAATGTTACAGTATCTATCACTCTCTACACATTGCCTGTCCACTTGTGTTTCCCTATGTTAGCTTCTACCTACAAAAGCTGTTCTCACAATAGATAGATGAGGCATGCTTTATAAGTAGTTATGTCATTAGGAATCACTTTATTGCTATGTTCCTTCAGCAGAACAATAGTATCTGGGTTTCCCCTCAAGGGCCAAGGCCTATCGAGTCTCAGGTTCTGAGCCACCATAGCAGTTTAGGCATGGCTTCCACTTCATGGAGTGAACTCTCAATCAGTAAGAGAATCATTGATTACCCCCATGTTAGTGGCACAAATGCACCAACCTATCTCACAATAGGTGACATGGCTTGTAACTATGTTAGGTATTAATGTTCTCCTCTGAAAGCATGCAAAGTACTGCCCAGTATTATGAATGCTAACCAGTAGGGGTAAAACCACTATTTAGCCACTAACTCAACATCTCCAAATTCAGTGAGAAAGATAAGTATTATCTGGAGCAATAGGGCATTACCAGAATTTATAGGAAAAAAACATAGACTTTAACAAATAGCATGAGATACTTCAGAGATTCCAAGGAGTAACATTGTCCACTGGTGCTTCTCCAGTAGTGTCCATCTCTCCCAATTGAGTTGTTTGCTGTACAGGGTCATGAAAATAATTTGGAATCTTCTGCTGTGGGGATCTGATACAAAAGACTGAGTAGAATCATAGCACTTAACCACCTGGTTTAGGTGACAGACATGCTTCATCTTTATAAAAATAAACATAGATGGCCCCTATTGTGCCAACTTAAAGGGGGCCTCCTGTATAACAGGAAGTCATGGCTCTTCAGCTCACAATGAAGAGGAAACCCCACAGGCTAGCAGGAAGAGTGTGCCCCCTCCAAACATCCTGCATTGTAGAAGGAAGGCACAGAGCTGAGAACTAGCCTGAAATACTGAACAACTGCTACCTGAGGCTGTGTCAATGTGCTCTCCGAGCACAGTAGTAGGTGGCAGAATCTGCAATGTCCACACTGGTGATCTTGAGGAATACTTGGTTTTTGGCGGTGTCCTTGGAGATTGTGAGCCGGCTCTTCAGGGATGGGTGGTAGCGCTTATCATCATCCCACCAAATGTTAGCCAGCCACTCCAGACCCTTCCCTGAGGACTGACGGATCCAGCCCATGCCTATATTAGAAGTGCTCAGTGAAAACCCAGAGAATGTGCAGGTCAGACTGAGGGTCTGGGAGGGTTGCAAGAACCCGGGGCCAGACTCTTTCAGGGTAACCTGGGACAGGACATCTATGGAGAAAAAGAAAAATCAGAAGGTAAGATTGGAATAGGGTGAGGATATGGAAGGTCCTCCCTTAGAAATCCTTGGCACTCACATGCAGGCACAAGCAGCAGCAGGAATGAGGAAGTTAGCCTGTCCATGGCTGCACACCAGTGAGTACCCTGCTCCAGCTTTGACTTTTCAAGCCAGGGTTGGGTGGAGCCAGGAGAGATTTGCATTCCCTCAACAGGTGCTGGCTCTGGTACTGGACTTAAGTCTTAGGACTGAGGAGGAGCCAGTCTGTGATGAGAAGCACAGGAGCCCTCAGAGGAGCTCACCTCTGCTCCACTGTTGGCTATGCAGGGCAGGGACACCCTTCCCTCACAGACTGTTTGTTTTTTGTTGTGGTTGTTGTTTTGTTTTCTGATTTTTTGTTTTGTTTTTATTTGTTTTGTTTTCTATACTTTGTAAAACTGTTTACTTTGCAGGAAATTGTCCAGGCCCCTGATGAAGGGCTCCAGAAGCCAGGCTTGGCTGCTTCAAGTTTTGCACTAGGGCGGCCCTTACATCTTTCCCTAGGTAACCCCTCTTCAGTTCTTCAGTTTCTCTGAGTGTCACACCCTGTGGTCTCTAAAGGGGGTGCTCTGGTCTTCAACCAGTGCTTCTTGCCTCTCTATACATCCTGACAGCAACATCTCAGGACTCCAGAGCACCTGAGGCTAAATCTCCACATCCCTGGGGCCTGAAATCAGACACCTGGAGAAACTGAGAAGCTGAGCTTGGAGAAGGCAGCAGCACCTGAGGCCTCAGTTATGGCTGCAGCTCATGCAGAACTCACAGGGAAGGAGGAATGTTTACCTGGAGTTAGTCTGTGAGCTCCAGCAGTGCCATCTTTGTGGCAACAATGTATAAACTATCCATTAATCCAAGGCTGGGAGCTTTACATGGTCTCACTTTAGCAGGCAGGGATTTGAACTAGAAACCTGACCCCTTAGTATATAAGTTCATAGTTTAGTTAAGGAAACTTGCTTTGCTTAGCTTAGAGTTCAAGTCTCTGTAAACCCCTTAGGGCTTGAGTGAACAGGCTTCTCCCACATACCTCACTAATTGTAAAACAGCCAGTTCCAGACTCTTAACTGTTAAAATACCCATCTACATCTCCTCTGTGGGACCACTCCCAGGTTTATGCTAATTTTACATGAAAAGGATGAACAAAACCCACCAATCTCTAGGCTTTCTCCAAGTGCTGGACTTGAAATCCTACTAATCCTCAGGGATTGGGGTAACCCTCCCCTGGGAGCTACAGAGTTTCTGCTGAGGAGACCTTCTCTCAGAGCTGTGTGATTCCTGGGCTCCTGTATCTCAGGATACCCTTCCCTTGGGACACTGTCTCACCTCAGAGATGGGATTCCTTCCCAGGAATTGTTGGTTGGCTGGACACTTTCTCGCCCAAAAGGAAGGTCAGCACCCATAGAGAGTAGCTAATGGAAGATCAGAGTCATCAGAAAAATAAACACTTCTGATGACTGCTGTATAGAAGGAGCAAGATGAAGGGTCCCGACTCTGTTCACTCAGCCAGGGATTGTCACCTGTGTGTTTGCATTTAGGACATGAGAAGAGCTCGAAGCATTGGTATTTCTCCAGACTTCATGATGCTCTGTGCCTGGGCCAGAGATGGCCTCCCCTGTGAGCCCTGTCAGTACAAATATTCTTTCACAAAAAAAGAAAATGGTACAGAGATTGCAGACTTCTTATATAGTGTAAGAGTCTGTGCCATCTGCAGCCTGGCAGTTATAAACTATAATTTCAGGGAAGGGAGTGATATTTCATTGATTTTACTTATCTGTTAATTTCCTGCATCATGTTATTCTGATTTCTGTTTATTCAATGGCCAGTGCCTTCAGGTTTATATTGCCCTCTATTTGTGACGACTTTAAAACAGCACAAGACAACAAACTATAGACAGAAAAACATGGCTTCTTAGCTCAGTTCTCTCAGATGCTGAGCATCCTGGAGGAGGGCACAGTGGGCAGAGGATGGTGGAAGTCACACACTGGGCCTGGGGATTTTCAGAGGTGGTAAGTCACAGTGTGTTCCTCTTTGTTCTTGTCACTGCTGTTGTTTGAGAACTTAGAGAGAATATGATTTGCTTAACTTGGGCAACCTTCACAGTGACTTTGTGGTAACAACATGATTGAATATATGCAAAGAAGGCTGAGTGAACTACTGATCTCATCAAGGAAAGCTAGACCAAAAAAAAATCAACTTGTTCTTATTAATAAAACATCTTTATATTTAAAACTTTTGAAAGATAAAGATATCAAGATGAGTCTAAACCATGAAATATGACCTTGCCACAGGTTGTGGGAATGCTGTAAAAAGAAGCCAAACCCAGAATGTGAGTGCCAGCTGAGGCCCTGGAGCCTTAGGGTAGGATGGGCAATAAGACCAGCACTAACACTTGGGTCAGTTTTGCAGCGGGTTTTGGGTTAATATTCCAGCGGGTTGTCTATTTTACAATGACTTTTCTTCTCTGATTAAATTATATGTCTTCAAATAGGAGAATATCTGTAATTCTGTCCATGATACTCAAATATCACCACAAATGTCCTCATCAAAGACAAGTAGTAGAATGGGTCCATAGGAAGCAAAAGATCATGAAATGATCTTTGAACCTGGCTAAGTTGCTTGGTTTGCAAAAAAATGGCCAGACATACAAGAACAGCTGGTTCTGAATATAGGAAAGGCAGACAAAAGTCTCTTCAAAATGGAGAACATCTTATATAACCAGGAACAAGGATGTTGCATCTCTGATGATTTGGGCACAGAGGGCATAAAAGTGTGATGTTGACTTAAGACTGTGATATGAGCTGCAGTGGATGTAGATACATTTCCTCAGTATTTCAGATATGCATGGAGTACGTTTGAGTCTGAGCCTAAAATCATGATAGCAAGTGTGGACTTTGTGGTACAAATGTTAATGCACATAAATTTATTCCAACAATATATATATATATATATATATATGCAATTCATGTTTTTCCTTCCAATGAGGTTCATATGTAATGAATAATACACGTATGTACAATATTACTTATCAAAGAATTCTTACTAAACCCACTTTGGAGTCTTGTTACAGTAGCTGCATCACATGGGTTATATGGTCTCTGAATTTGAATGAGGTAAGCAGAGGAAACCTTTTAGTCTCCTAGGACTACCTCACTCTCCAGATGTTTCTCTGCACCAACTTCCTTTTCCTTTCTGGTGAAAGATTGATCTACAGCACTCCCTGCTGCTCCTGAGCATCCTCAGATGAGTTTCTTCTAAAGACACAGGGAACAAGCTTACTGTGTCTACTGCACAGTAATAGAAGTCTGTGTCTTCAGTGGTAGAAGAGTTTAGATTCAGGGTGGATTGCTTCTGTTGGTTGTTGTTGTTGTTGCTGTTGTTGTTATGGTTGTTGAGGAGGAGGTGGTGGTGGTGGTGGTGGAGGAGGAGGAGGAGGAGGAGGAGGAAGAGAAGTTTTTATTGTAGATAAGAGGGTGAATACAACCAGAGTCTACCTTCAGTGATGAGCTGTGATATGGAAATATAAACTAAAAAAGTACTTTCCTCTACAAGTTGCTTTCTGTCATTCTGTTTTATGACACTAATAAAAGCACTAAGGGAGGCAGGGAGGAAAATTTGGATTACAGAGCCTTTGTGTATGTTCTTTCCTCTGTCAATAATGCTTATCCAGTTCCAATAATATATACTTTAAATTTGTATCATTAAAGATGATTGTAAAATATATGTTACTTTGTGTGGTTAACCTAATTTGTTTAGCTCATTGTTGTCCCAGTGCCCAACAGAAAGAAGATACTCAATAATTCATTTTTAACCTACAGGCAGTAATCTATTTTAATATCCTTCACAGGCCCATGTGTGCTGACTGATATCTTCTTTGTGATCCTGTTTTTTGTTTATTATAATTTATTCAAATTACATCCTGATTTTTATCCCTTCACTTGTGTACTCTGGTTCCCTCCCACCCTCCCTCCTTCCCTCATTTTTCTAGCTTCTTCCCCTCCCCTAGACCTCTGAGTGAAGAGGGCCTCCTATCCCACCCTATGAACACAGTATATCAGATCTCTTCAAGATATCTTGCTTCCCCTTCCTCTGAGTGCCACTTGTCATCCCCATCAAGTGGAAGTGATCAAATAGGGAGGACCAGAGTTCATGTCAGCGGCAGTCCCACACTCTCCTCACAACACAGGAGAATGAGTTGTCCATTACCTATATCTGAACAGGGAGTCTAGATTTCCTG
Organism: Acomys percivali; assembly: GCA_907169655.1. NCBI lineage: Eukaryota > Metazoa > Chordata > Mammalia > Rodentia > Muridae > Acomys > Acomys percivali. The sequence continues at coordinate 6,096 of CAJRSG010006389.1, forward strand.
CATGCATTGTCCTTCGTTGGCCCAACATTGTGCTAGCCCCTCTGGGTTGAGATCCACCTGCCTTCATGGTCTCTTTGTGGGGATCTTAAACCCTCTATGTCCTTCCACTCCTCCATTCTTCCAAACCTCTCTCAGAGCTACTCCTGGAGTCCAACAGGCAGTTGCAGTATCTATTACAATCCCCCTCTCGGTAGACACTCCCTAAGGGCATCTAGGTTGGGCCAACATCTACTTATAAGTGAGTATATACCATGTGAGTCATTCTGAGTCTGGGTTATCTCACTCTGGTTTATCATTTTTAGTTCGATCCATTTGCCTGAAAATTTCAAGATGCCCTTGTTTTTAAAAACTGAGTAGGATTCCACTGTGTAAATGTACCACAGTTTCATCATTCATTGTTTGGTTGAGAGACTTCTAGGTTGTTTCCAGATTCAGGCTGTTATGTATAAAGCTGCTCTAAAAATAGTTGAACAAATGTCCTTTATGTGGGGTGGAATATTTTTCAGATATATGCCTAAGAGTTGTATGGTTAAGGTTGTGGTAGCATTATTCCCAAGTTTTAGAGAAGGAGCCAGGTTGATTTCCAAAGTGGTTGTACAAATTTATACAATGAACAGCAATGGAGCAGTGTTCCATTTTCTCCACATCCTCACCGGAATGTGCTGTCTCTTGAAAATTTTATCTTAACCATTTTAATAAGTATAAGATGGAATCTCAGAGTCATTTTGATTTGCATTTCCTTGATGACTAGAGATGTTGAGCACTTATTTAGGCGTTTCTCAGCCATTCAATGTTTCTCTCTTGAAAATTCTGTTTAGCTATGTTCCCTATTTTTTAATTGGATTATTTTGTTTGGTGATGTTAAATTTCTTTAATTCTTTATATACTTTGAATATTAACCTTTTGTCAGGTATAAGGTTGGTGAAGATCTTCTCTCAATCTGTAGGCTGTCATTTTGTTTTGTTGACAGTGTCCTTTGCCTTACAGAAGCTACTCTGCCACACAGTAAATGGAGACTTGATTGGAATCCAATCTTGTCTTCATTTCTCACATCTCTTGTCCCATTAATTCCCACTCCCCCTTCCAGGTACTCCTGTTGACTGACATGTGGGCCAGGTCACATGGTGCCTAACATGGGGCCTGGACATGGGGGACCCCATGAGGAACACTGCAAGAATGACTGGTCAAGAGAGAAAAAACAGACAAAAACAAAGGTGAAAGAAAACTGGATCACTGTGGGAGCCTGCCATGCCACAAGAAACACGGTAAGAAGTAGTGATTATGGGACAAGAAATAAGCAGTCATGATTATATGTTATGCAATTGAAAGAAGGTTTATTTCTTTCATCTGGTTGGTTTAAAGACACAGGGAGTAAAGGTTAAAGATTTATTGTTTTTTTTTTATTTTACAAAAGATCTCTGTCCCTGGTTTCCCCAAGAGGGAAAAATTGATGAAAACATTGAGATAGAATAGGAGATGCCTTAAAAGACTTCTGTAAGTCAATCAGGCCTAGCAGGTTCAAGTCAGTGGATTCATATTGGAATTTAATTAGAGATGTGTTGAAAGTAAAAAGAGAAGACAAGTACAAAGAAGAAAGTAAAAAAAAGAAGAAGGCAACATCTGTGGCTACTTGGGAAAATGTTCTCAAGGAAACTAAGGAGAAGTTGGATTATGAGGCTGGTGACTTGATCTCTCTAGATAGTGAGGATGAAATAGAGATATGTGAAATGCAAAAAAATAAAAAATTACAAATGCAGATATAATCTCAGGGAACCATGATGGGACACTGTCACCCAAAACAAGTACAGATGGGGAAAAAGGATACTCCTAAAATTTACCCACTTCTTCGGGATCTAGATATAGTGTCTGATAAAGACCCTGACTCTGGGGAGGTGAATTGAGGGCATCTAGAGGAGGCTGCCTGTTACCACAACCCTGATCGGCAACCTCCCCATATGCTCATCTGCCATATGCAACTACTGTTGTAGTGGTAGCCCTTAATCCCATTCAAGACCTCAAGGAAAAAATTAAAAATCTTGAGGAACAAATTAATCTTGAGGAACAACATCAAGAACACATTAATCAACTTCAAAAATTAAGATTGAAAAAAGTCCTCCATATCCTTCCAGCCTTTCTCAGGGGGCATCCAGAGACTCATAGAGATTTTGCCATGGTCTATGGAAAGATCCATTGACTGGGTCCTGGAATGAATGGAATCTCATACTCACAAGGGGCAGAGGATCAGTTTGTGCCTGCTCTTGAGAAGAAGACACTGCTAGATGGCTGACAGAGAGACTGGTTAAGCAAATAGATAACCAAAGCTCCAAGGAGAAATTTCCCCCTAAGAAAAACTCTCCCTCTCTTACAGATCATCATGAGAACCTGCCTGATTCTGACTCTGGTGCTGAAAATGATGATTGCCCTCCGGCTGAAGCGGCTGAAGAATCTGCCCTACAACCTGACTTGGCAGATTGCTGACAGTAAGGTCTCCACCATAGTCAGTCTCTCAAAGAAAGGCCCCATTGGCTGCTGGTTCCCCAATTTAACTTTCAGTGGTAAATACTGGTTCAATTGCAGACAGTGGACAAAATCTATTCATATCTATCACTGTCCTAATCGTGGCAGCTCAACCACAGGCAGGATTTTGTGCTAAATGACTCCACTGGTCATATCTGGTGGAACCCTCCCATCACTACCGTTTGGATTAAGGTTCGCACATTAATCATCCCTCAGATGCACCTTGGAACAACTGGTACACATACAATAGAAACAACCCTAGATACCTACAAATACAGATTTCTTTTACAAATTATGCTAAAAGTGAGGATTGGACAACTACTGAGAAATTGTGGGGTGTTAGACTATATCATTCCATTAAATATGAACCTAGATCAATTTCACTATCGTCCTGAAGGCAAGTCCTGTCCAAACCAGTGTCACACTCGGAACCAATAAGATTCTTGTCCTGAGAGATAGGGAACTACAAGCTCAGATCGTCTCTTCCCCAGTCACTCCTATCCCTCTTCAGGGGAGATACTACTGTTCCCACTCAAAAGACCAGAGAGGAAACTTTGTTGGACCTGGTTGTGAATACCTTCACTACTCTTAATATTTCCAGACCAGATCTGACTCAATCTTTCTGGCTATGTTACACCCCTCAGCCCCCATTCTATGAAGACATTGTAGTCACCCATGATGTTAACAGTCCTACAGATCATGCAAGTTGTAAATGGTGACATGATCCTTACAAACTGTCTTTACAATAAAAAAGTGGATCAGGAACTTGTGTGGGAAATATCCCGGATGCTTACAAAGACCTCTGTAATATCTCCATTACACTAAAAATTAGTAGCCCAATCACTTATCTTATTTGCCCCCATGATGCCCAGTGGGCTTACTCTGATGGCCTTAACCCTTGTACTAATAATCATGCCCTATCCAAAGACTTCTGTATTTTAGTACAGATGAACCCTAAGATTACCTACTATACTGATGAAAAATTTTCCAGTTATTGGGACCCAAGGGATGATCAAAGACTCCTCTGACCTAAAAGAGAACCAATCTCCACTGTTACAGTGGCAGTCTTGCTTGGCCTTAGATTGATGGGGGCTAGCACCAGGGTCTCTTCCCTCATTCTTCAGGATCACAATTATGACAACTTGAGATCTTCTATTGATTTAGATAGATAAAGGCTTGAGATGGCTGTCTCTCATTCACAAACCTCCCTATCTTCCCTTTCTGAGGTAGTGTTAGAAAATAGGCGAGAACTTGACCTCTTGCTCCTACAACAAGGTGGACTTTGTGTGGTTGCCCTTAAAAAAGACTGCTGTTTCTATGTGGACCACTGATAAATTGTTAAGGATTCCATACAAAAGGTCCAAGAAGAATTATAATGATGCAAGAAACAAAGAGAACAAGAACAAGGGTGGTTTAAAACCTGGTTTAGTACTTCCCCTTGGCTTTCTAACCTACCATCTATCCTTGTCCCACTCCTGAGTATTCTCATTTTATTGTCCTTAGGACCAGTGTTATTCAACAGTTATTGCCTTTTTTTTTGAGACAGGGTTTCTCTATGTACCCTTGACTGTCCTGGAGTCGCTTTGTAGACCAGACTGGCCTTGAACTCAGTTATCTACCTGCCTCTGCCTCCCAAGTGCTGTGATTAAAGGTGTACACCACCATCTCCCGGCTAGTTATGGCCTTTTTAAGGCAACAATTCAAAGCTACACAAATAAAACTCCTACAGGTTCACTACCACAAACTAGATGCAGCTAATAATGACTCATTTTACTCAGAGTCATCCCCTTGAAGCTGAGAAGACAGTCAATGATGGGTAAAAGAATGAAAACTCCCTTTATCGCTAGCCCTATCAAACCTAAGAGAGGACTAGAGACCTGTCCCCGTAAGATTGAAAGATGGGTAAGGAGGACAAGGGATTGATTCCAACCTAAGACAGACTCTGTTCCTTGGAGATTTGCCCATCTTTTGAAAAAATAAAAAGGAGGAACCTGTAGGGAGCCCTGCTCAGACATGTTGTCTTTGCAAGACTGCTTAAGGCTACACATTCAGAGTCTGTATTGAGTGTACTTTGCAACTGGTCACATATGGTATTTTTCCCCTATATCGCGCCCACATTCTGTTTGGTTATACCCAATGTTTTTGTGGAACCGGACCACCTGCTTCCCTCACTCCTCCTTGCCTTCTGCTCCTCCTTCAGCTGACTCTATATTGATGCTCTGCTACACAATAAATGGAGACTTGATCAAAACTCCTTCTTGTCTTCATTTTTCATGCCTCTTGTCCCATCCATTCCAACTCCCCCTTCCAGGTACACCTGTTGACTGACCTGCAAGCAAGGTCAGCTCAGAATGTAGCACTCCCAGGTATACATGTATGAACTACAGGGATACTCAGACACAGGAATCAACCAAAAGAGGAGGAACCACTATACTACCCACAGATCAGTTCACAACTTCAATAACTTCACATTGATATAGAAGAATTAAAGTAAATTTAGGTTGTGACTTCATATCATTTCTATGTTGCATTTTCATGCACTTACAGGAATGAGAGATGGAGGACATCTCTTTGAAAAAGAGCCTTATGGGTGGAGAATATATGTCCTTTAAATTTTTTCTCTCTGTTTAACATTCTAAGTCCAGCGCTCTCTTATTCCTTGACAGTGCCTGTGTTAATAAGGCTTTTCAGGAGATGAACACTTTAATTGATGTAGGATTGACTATGAATAGACTCCCCTTAATAACAGAAATCAATAGCATTTTCTAGGCTTTTTGTGCATGTGTATTGACGTATCTAAAGATTACCTGAACACATTAAAACAAAAATACATGCCACAGGAAATCAGGCTACTTTTGTGTATTTTGCTCTAATTTCATGGTCATGAATCAATACACCTAATATTTCCATAAGGAAGTGCTAGACTGGTCAGTTGCATGGCTTCTCTTCTATTACAAGTCAGAAGTGATGTGATGTGATTGACTATAAATCACAAAATAAGACTGAAAAAGATTAAGTAAAAACAGAAATTGTAGTTAAAAGTCTGAAAATGGTCAATAAGATGACTCTGATTAAAAAAAACAAATTAGAAACTAAGAGAACACTCCAAAGAATCAACAAAACCAAGAGCTGGTTCTTTGAGAAAATCAACAAGATAGACAGACCGTTAGCCAAACTAACTAAAAGGCAGAGAGACAGTATTGAAATCAACAAAATGAGAAATGCAAATGGAGACATAACAACAGACACTGAAGAAATACAAAGAATCATAAGATCCTACTTTGAAGGTATATATGCCACAAAATTTGAAAATCTAAGGGAAAGGGACGATTTTCTTGATCAATTTCACTTGCCAAACTTGAGTAAAGAACAGACAAACAAGCTAAATAGTCTCATTTACAATACAGAATTAGAAGGAATCATTGATAGTCTCCCAACAAAAAAAAGCCCAGGGCCAGATGGTTTCAGTGCAGAATTCTACCTGACCTTCAAGGGCAAGCTAATACCGATACTCTTCAAGCTACTCCAAAAGATAGAAATGGATGGAACATTACCAAATTCATTCTATGAGGCTATAGTCACATTGATAACTAAACCTCACAAAGACTCAACAAAGAAAGAGAATTTCTGACCAATTTCTCTTATGAACATCGATGCAAAAATACTAAATAAAATTCTTGCAAAACCAATACAAGAACACATCAAAGATACCATTCATCATGAACAAGTAGGCTTCATTCCAGGCATGCAGGGATGGTTTAATATACGGAAATCCATCAATGTAATTCACCATGTAAACAAACTGAATATAAAAAAACCACATGATCATCTCTTTAGACGAAGATCAAGCATTTGATAAAATCCAACACACATTCATGTTTAAAGTTTTAGAGAGATCGGGGATACAAGGCACTTTCCTCAACATAATAAAGGCTATATACAGCAAGCCAATAACCAAAATCAAAGTAAATGGTGAGATACTCAAGGAAATTCCTCTAAAATCGGGAATGAGGCAAGGCTGCCTACTCTCTCCATATCTCTTCAATATAGTACTCGAAGTTCTAGCCAGAGCAATAAGACAACAAAAGGAGATCAAGAGTATCCAAATGGGAAAGGAAGAAGTCAAATTATCACTATTTGCAGATGATATGATAGTGTACATAGGTGACCCTCAAAATTCCACCAGAGAACTCCTACAGCTGATAAACAAACACCTTCAGCAAATTGGCTGGATATAAAATTAACTCAAAAACGTCTGTAGCTTTCCTATACACAAATGACAAGCTTGCAGAGGAAGAAATTAGGAAAACCACACCCTTCACATTAGCCACAAGCAATATAAAATATTTAGGAGTTACTCTCCTCACAAAGACTCAACAAAGAAAGAATTTCAGACCAATTTCTCTTATGAACATCGATGCAAAAATACTAAATAAAATTATTGCAAAACGAATACAAGGACACATCAAAGATGTCATTTATCATGACCAAGTAGGCTTCATTCCAGGCATACAGGGATGGTTTAATATACCGAAATCCATCAATGTAATCCACCATATAAGCAAACTAAAAAAAAAAAAAAAAACCACATGATCATCTCATTAGATGCAGAGGAAACATTTGATAAAATCCATCACCAATTCATGTTTAAAGTTTTAGAGAGATCGGGGATACAAGGCACTTTCCTCAACATAATAAGGGCTATTTACAGCAAACCAATAGCCAAAATCAAAGTAAATGGAGAAATACTGAAGGAAATTCCACTAAAATCGAAAACAAGGCAAGGCTGCCCACTCTCTCCGTATCTCTTCAATATAGTACTCAAAGTCTAGCCAGAGCAATAAGACAACAAAAGGAGATCAAGTGTATCCAAATGGGAAAGGAGGAAGTCAAACTATCCCTATTTGCATATGATATGATAGTGTACATAAGTGACCCTCTAAATTCCACCAGAGAACTCCTACAGCTGATAAACACTTTCAGCAATTTGGCTGGATACAAAATTAACTCAAAAAAGTCTGTATCCTTCCTATACACAAATGACAAGGTTGCAGAGAAAGAAATTAGGAAAGCCACACCCATCACATTGGCTAAAAGCAATATAAAATATTTAGGAGTTACTCTAACTAAGCAAGGGAAGGACTTGTTTGAAAATAATTTCAAAACTCTGAAAAAGGAGATTGAAGATGACATGAGAAGATGGAAGGATCTTCCTTGCTCATGGATCGGGAGAATAAACATAGTAAAAATGGCCATCATACCAAAAGCAATCTACAGATTCAATGCAATCCCTATCAAAATACCTACACAATTATTTAAAGACATTGAAAGTTCAATTCTGAACTTCATATGGAAAAACAAAAAACCCAGAATAGCTAAAACGATCTGGTACAATGAAAGGTGCACCGGAGGAATCTCCATACCCGATCTCAAATTGTACTATAAAGCAATAGTAATTAAAACACTATAGTACTACCACAGCAACAGGCTGGTTGATCAGTGGAATCGAATTGAAGACCCAGATATGAATCCACACACATATGGTCACTTGATGTTTGACAAAGAAGCCAAATCCATTCAATGGAAAAAGGATAGCATCTTCAACAAATAGTGCTGGTCTAACTGGAGGTCTACGTGTAAAAAAATTGAACTGGACCCATATTTGTCACTTTGCACAAAACTCAAATCCAAGTGGATTAAAGACCTCAACATTAAACCAGAGACATTAAGTCACTTAGAAGAAAAAGTGGGGAAGGGCCTGGAATATGTTGGCAAAGGAGACAACTTCCTGAACAGAACACCAACAGCCCAGGCCTTAATGTCAACAATTAATAAATGGGACCTCATGAGGCTGAGAAGCTTCTGTAAGGCTGGAGACACTGTCAAGAGAACAAAGCGACAGCCTACAGACTGGAAAAAGATCTTCACCATCCCTACATCTGACACAGGTCTAATATCCAAAATATATAAAGAACTCAAGAAAATAAGCACCACCAAACAAATATCCCAATTGAGAAATGGGGCTTGGAACTAAACAGAGAATTCTCAACAGAAGAATAACAAATGGCTGAGAAACACTTCAAGAAATGCTCAACCTCCTTAGTCATCAGGGAAATGCAAATCAAAACAACTCTGAGATTCCATCTTACACCCATCAGAATGGCTAAGATCAAAAATTCAAGCGACACCACATGCTGGAGAGGATGTGGGGAGAGAGGAACACTCCTTCATTGCTGGTGGGAATGCTAACTAGTACAGCCACTTTGGAAATCTATCTGGTGTTATCTCAGAAAAGTGGGAATAGGGCTTCCTCAAGACCCAGCTATTCCACTCCTTGGAATATACCCAGAAGATGCACCAGCACACAACAATGAAAATTTGCTCAATCATGTTCATAACAGGCTTATTCATAATTGCCAGATCATGGAAACAGCCTAAATGTCCCTCAGTAGAAGAATGGATAAAGAAACTGTGGTACATATACACTATGGAATACTACTCAGCTGTTAAAAACAAGGGATTCCCGAAATTTGTGGATAAATGGATTGAGCTAGAAATGATCATAATGAGTGAGCTAACCCAGAAGCAGAAAGACTCAAATCGTATGTACGCACTTATATCTGCATACTAGCCCAAGGGGCATGTCCCTCGAAAGCCTTCACTTACCAGGAACTGGGACAGAGAGGAGGACATCCTATTGGGACTCTAGATAAGAGAACCATGTGAGAATAGCAAAGTAGAAGGATCCAGTGGGTCCTAGAAACCTACAAGTAGAACATTATGATAGGCAGATTTGGGCCGAGGGGTCCCGCTCAAACTAAGGCCCTAGCCAAGGACAATACAGGCGGTAAACTTTAAACCCCTACCCAGATCTAGCCAATGGTCAGAGCAGTCTCCACACTTGTATGGAGAGTGGGATATGACTTTCTCACATACTCTGGTGCCTCACATTTGACCATGTCCCCTGAAGGGGGAGACCTGGTGGCACTCAGAGGAAGGACAGCAGGTCACCGAGAAGAGACTTGATACCCTATGAGCATATACAGGGGGAGGTAATCCCTCTCAGGAACAGTCATAGGGGAGAGGAATAAGGGGAAAATGGGAGGGAGGGAAGAATGGGAGGATACAAGGGATGGAATAACCATTGAGATGTAACAAGAATAAATTAATAAAAATAAAAAATAGAAATGATACATATGATATTTTTATAGAAATAATACAGTTTCTTAGAAGAAATTACCATGTACACTTAAAGAAAAGTAATGAAGAATTCTTCAGAGAGAAAAAAATCATAAAAGCAAAATCCCAATTAAGATTTTACAAACTTATTACATTACATTTTACCATTACACACATTAAACATGCATCATCATTTAATCTCATTTAAGTCTCAACTTCTGCTTACACGTTGAGCAATTTAGCAAAGACAGAAGACTTAGCGCCTGTCAACTTGGAAAAATGTGAGATTCACACACCAAAGGTATTGCCAGAATCCTCCCTTTCTCATTTTTCTTCCTTCCTTCCTTCAATTCCTTCCTTCTACTGTTCCTTCACTTCCTTTGTTCAATCCTTCCTTCATTTTTCATTTAATTTCTGAATAAATTATTTAAATTTAAAAAGTAATTGTATAGCTACTTTGGGAAGGGATTACATTGAATTTATAGATTGCTTTTGGTAAGATGGCCATTTTTAATATGTTGATTCTCCCGATCCACAAGCATGGTAGATCTTTCCATTTTCTGATATCTTCTTCAATTTTTTCCTTGGAAGACTTGAAGTTTTTTTCATACAAGTCTTACTATCATTTTCTCTAGAACTCATAGGCAGAGAGGTCCCTAAAAGCATTGATACATTTACTTCCCTTGATTTCTTCAGTGAAAGATGTCCACACAGCTGTCTATAGAAACACCAAAGGATACATTTCTATTCTACTCAGCAGACCACAGAAACTCCCCTAAAATGGACCACATATTGGGAAGCAAAACAATCATTAAAAAATTCACATAATTAAGGTCAGTGAGAAAAACTATCTAGCCACAATGTAAAGTATCTTAAAATCTACAGTGGACAAAAAGTAATTCCACAATTTCATGGAGATCAAACAACTGGATAAACGAAGAAATCAGAAAGAAATTAAAAATTTAAACACCCATGTATTTAATGAAATTGAAAACATAACACTAAACCTTCTGAACAGATTGAAAGCTTCTACAGAGAAAAATATATACTTGTGTGTTTTAGTTTCTCTGTCTGTTTGCATGATGTTCTCATGTTATTCTCTCGCAATGGACTGGTTACTCCAGAAAGCACCCCACTGTATTAATTTCTGCCTCTACATCTTCACAACACTTACAGACACAGGCTTCATCACAACAGACTAAACATGGCTTTACCTTCATCATTGTTGTTCTGCTGTTGTCAGCACTAATTAATGGGGATATTAAATTAGTAAGGAATTTCAAATGCATAGAGTTGGTCTTGACTCGAGTCCATTAATTCAGCACTCATGACATTCATTATCCTTCTCATAGTTACATGAGCACAGAGTCTATGCCTGTATGAGAAATGTATAAGGGAAACATTAAGCTTTTCCTGATAGGTAACAGAAAAGTTAACTGTAGACCAGGACTTCATGTAGCTGTGACCATGCACTGCCTCATTGAACTGCCTGGAAGAAGCATGATCAGGGAAGAGCATAATATCTGCTCAGTGCTGGTGGACAAACATTTTCATCTCAGCTTTGTAAGATTATTTTCCCTCCAAAAGGCCTGGTTAGCAAAGACTTTGTTTGGGTATTTTTGAGGCAGCTCTCCTTTACCTGATATCTACTCTGTGTGGTTTTATCTCTGTCATGAAATTCTACTAATAACTTCAATAACACAAATATATTACTTTGAGTTTCTTCTACTTAAATCTTACATTGATGCAATCTATAAATAAAACTATATCATAACTGACAGTGTGCTCTCTGTGCTCACCTAGCTGGTACATGGTCTCATTTTTGTTACTCAAACTCTGATGAAGGAGAAGCCCTGAAACGGTTTATAGATAGTATTGTACTCTCAACATTCTGCTATAGCTCAGGAAGGGTGTTCTAGAAATCCAATGTTATTGTGATACATCAATGGAGAGAATACAGAATTCCATGGGGTGGTGAAAACTTTGCCTCTTCTTTTTTTTTTTAACTTTGCCTCTTCTTGATAAATTCAGCCTGCTCCACCTGAAATTGGCCCTATGAACATTCACGGACCCATTAATTCACACTTAAAAGAACATAATGCTCACATCAGACATAAATTTGAAATGAAGTTAAGTATTATAACACAAAAGGAGACTCTGGTTTTGCCTAAAAGGACACATGAAAATGAAAAGTATGATGTTATCCTTGAATACCAAACATGAATTTCTTCACTTGTAATTTCAGGAAACACTATAACTATTAACACCAATGAGTGGTGACTACACAAGCTCTCAAAGGCTTGGTATTGGAGGGCAGTGGATTATTTGCTTTTTCTTGACTGGAGGGAACGGACAACTTGTGAATTGAAAAACATTTTCAGCAGTAAATCTCTGTCTCAGGGATTCACTCTTGGGTTATTTACACATCCAGGATCCTTTTGGGAGGTCTCCTCTTCCTGCAGTGTGAAGTGTCTGGGTACTTGAAAATACCAGAAGGTACCAGATGAGTCATCGACTCAAGGTGTTACAGCCACTTAACAGATGCCTTTCCAGTACACTGGAGAACTGCATTCAATTCAGAGGACAGAATGGAAGATTCCCCTGCATTCTGGTCAATCCCTGCTGCAACTTCCCTCAGTTTACCCTATGTGCTAGAGTTAATCTGCAGCTTCCTGGCTAGAGGGATCTGAGGAAGATAAGCCTCATCTGGGCTCCTGTAGAGGCCGTAGCAGAAACCTGGGCCACCATTATGACTCGCCTTGGCTTACCCTTTGTGTTGGAACTGGTCTTTATCAATACATTATCATGGATTCTCCTTTCTTATTGTTGTATTAAAAAAAGAAACATGTCAGTGGAGGATGTCACTGGTGGAGATGTTGAAAGGTCTGTTGTACTGTAGTGGTAACCTAAACCAACATCACTTTACTCATAGATGTCCTTTTACAAAGTTGACAAAGGCACTATAAGACAGTGAGGTGGCAGCAGAAAAAAAATGAATGCTCAAAATGATTATCTTCAAGCAAGTCTCAAGGCTAATCTCTGCCATTCTACACTCAGGGCAGCTTCCTGTTCCTCCAGGGTTTCTGACAGACTCAGGATGTGGTTGCAGCACTGTGTCTCTCGCACAGTAGTAGACTGCAGAGTCCTCAGATGTCAGGCTGCTGAGCTCCATGTAGGCTGTACTGGTGGATGTGTCTGCAGTCAGTGTGGCCTTGCCCTGGAACTTCTGGTTGTAGCCAGTACCACCACTTCCAGGATAAATCCAACCAATCCACTCCAGGCCCTGTCCAGGCCTCTGTTTCACCCAGCTCACACCATAATCAGTAAAGGTGTAGCCAGAAGTTTTGCAGGACAACTTCACTGTGGACCCAGGCCTCACAAGCTCAGCCCCAGACTGCTGCAGCTGGACCTGAGAGTGGACACCTGTGGATAGAAAGGCTGAATGGGTGACATTGTCACCTCAGTCCCTGTGTCCTCTTCAGATTTGGAACTGCTGAGCCCCTTACCTGTGGTAACTGACAGGAAGAAGAGGATGATGTAGCTCCATTCCATCCTTAGGGACAGTGTGTTCACTGACTGTGGAGAGAACACTGATCAAATGCTGTTTTGGGTGTGTGGACATCCCTGTATTTACCACCATAGACTCAAGTATTTGCATATTTATGAGCATAGTACTTCTTAGATAAGGCCCTAGGCCAATCTGGGTCAGGAAGTAGGATCCTGAAGTTCAAGTTCTAATTCTCTGAATAAATGCATTCCATACTCCCTCCTTTCTTTCAGAAAATGCAATTAACATTTGTGTGAGAGGTTTGCATCATTGACTCATCTGTGACAAGTTAAACTGCCAATCATTCTCAGCACTGTCACCATATCGAATATCTGTATCAGTCATTACACATTGCACACTCAGAGCTGAAAGCAGTGTTAATCTACTTGATATAAACATAAATATTTATAAGTCAGCTCGACAACATGACCATTAGCAGTACCACTCTGGTCTGCTAGGGACTATGTCATCTCTAGCCATGAACTTTAACCATGTTTGCCTGGGACAAACTCTTGCCTATGGTTCAGGCCAAAAATCCATTTAGAAAGAAGTTGGTCACTATATAACATCCTGGCAGTAATCGGTACACCTTACCTGAAGGGTGATGTAGACTGCAAGGCCTGGCACTGCATGAGATCACTGATGTCTTTGTTCTTCCTTCAAGCTACACAGCACCTTCCTGCACTGGAAACCTGACCAACAGGGAAAATTTACAGATCCGTTAGATTTTTGTGTGTCCTACAATCACAGTCCTTATCTAATAGTTGAAAGGCAGATGAAAGGAATTTTAACATTCTAATTTGACTTCAGTCAGTTGATGATAAGCAAGACTACAAATGACAACATGGAGGTCATGAGAGGCTACTCCTCTCTCACCCTTTATGAGAATGTAGACAAGTGTACTGACTTTGGAATCAGTTTGGAGATTTCACCAAAAATAATGTATAAAACTGTGCTGTTTCACAACTACATCCCTAGAAATCACATACTCAAATGACTCTACATCTTATTATAGAGACACATGAACTTCCATGTTTATTCACATCATGTTATTCATGCTTCATTCACAGTAGATAGAAAATGGAATCATCCTAGATTTCCAAAAAAATGTACAAAAAGATAACATTGTAGACTGTATTTGACGTTGTGTATGCATTCAATGTGGATCTGTCCTGAAATTTCTCTACATTGTTTGTTCTGCCAGTGTTTGGGAGTACCCATCCAATCAATTCAAGCTCATGACCAGGCATCTGCCTCACCCAGCATCTACATATAGGAAATGAGGAAGCTTTCAGAGTTGAAATACTTGCAGGTGACCTTTCTTAAAGCTCTAGGACTCTTCGGTCCAGCCCAGACTGCTGAATGTGAACCTAGGGGTGACACCTATCAAAAGATTCCATGGTCTCTTTAGTCTCTGGTTCCCACTTAGTCCTCCTCCTAGGTATGCACCTACCTGTAGCTGCTGCCATGAGGTAGAGATGATCCAACTTCACACCAAGGTGAGTACCGGTGTTCTCAGAAACTGTGGAGAAGTGGGTACTAATGTGGTACTGTAGGTTGTGTTTACAACCACAACTGTTATTTATGCAGTCATGAGGAATGATGTTTCTTAGATCATTTTTTCAGGTACAACTGGCCGTGTTTTTCTATGTTATTCTACAGCTTGATGAGGAAATGCGTTCATATTCCATTCTGGCACCTGTGCACAAAGAGCTCTTCCATCCCATTGAGAATACAGTCATGGCATCCATGTCCCCTAATGTGAACGACAATTCAAGTGTTCAAGAGCCACCTGAACCTCCATAGTATCCATCATATTGCTGATGCTGAGAAGGTGCATTGACCATCCTATAATGATCAGACACTTACTCAGAACTGTGGAGGCTGCTGTCCATCACAATCAATTAACAGCACTATGAAAACCTCTTTTACCAGATATAAACTCTGGGACTTTTTCCCATATTGCTCAGGATCCTGAGGCTCACATATCCTTAACCTTTACTTATGTCTTTCATGAACTAGTAGTCTATCTAGTCAAATAGGAATCTGATTTGGAAATTGGTTATCTCAATATGGATGTTATTTGACCAATAATCTCTCTAGGATTATAGCATGGAGATTGTATATGTGTCAACAATGCCATAGTCTCTGAACATAATAATGTTCCCAGTGAAATCCACAGAGGCTGCTGGAATACACTCAATGAACAACTTCTTTTTTATTAATTGATTTATTCAGATTACATCTTAATTGTTATCCCATCACTTGTATCTCTCCTTTCCTTCCTCCCTCCCATTTTCACCCCTTCCCTTCCCCTAGGTATATAACCGAGGGAGACCTTATCCTCAAGTATGTGGGGAGCTGACTTAGTGGTTCTTGGCTTAAAACATTGGACAATTCCACTGGGCACCAATATATGATTATAGGCTATCAAGTCTCACTTTGGAAGCCTGTTTATTCCTTCTCTGAGTGCCAGCAGGCCTCCCCACCAAGGGAAAGTGGTCAAATATGGGGCACCAGAGTTCATGTCAGAGTTATTCCCAGCTCTCTACATAACTGTGGAAAATGTCCAGTCTATTGGCTAGACCAGAGTAGGGATTTGATGTTTACTTCTTGTATTGTCCTTAGTTGGTGAAGTAGGTTGAGAAGACCTCCATGGGCCCAGATAAACCTGTCATGATGTTGTTTTCGTAGGTTTCTAGGACCCTCTGGATCCTTCCATTTCCCCATTCTCCTTCATTTCTCTTACCTAGAGTAAACAGTATCCCTTCAGATGCCCCTTACTCCTTACACAATTGGTAGATCTGCAGTGCCCTCTGCTGGTCCTGAGAACTCACTAGTATAATAGCTGATATGTTTCCTTTGGAGCCTGGTTAGGTCTCAGTATTGACATGTTTCACAGAGCAAGCTTGATGCCTCCCTTTATGTTCACAGTGTAGTACTCAATCATATAAATACTTTTGGTGTATCACCATGTGATGTCTTCAACAGAGCCAACACCAGCATGGATCCTTGATCCTCAAAATCTTGGTGATACACAAAACATTTTAAAAATAAATCATAGTCTCAGATAGTTTTATCCAAATAAAACAGATAAATAAATCAACTTCACATACATATGTTCATCAACAGAGTGAGGCTTTACTTGAGAGCAATGCCGAGGGACAGATAAGCATGATGGTTCCATGTACTTTGTTTCTTAATTTCAGCCTGCATGAGCACTCCCACGTGTGTGTGTGTGTGTGTGTGTGTGTGTACTTATACACATATGTATGTATACAGGTATATATGTGCATATTTCTGTATGCATTATATTCTAGAAACCTGAAATATGTGATGATTCAAATTCAAATACTAAAAGATAAAACATTTCTTACGAATCCAGAAATGCCTCAGGGATGTTCCAAAGGTCTTTGGAATCAAATGATGTTAACATGTGATGGCCAATCGACATTATCCAATATCCTAAGTAAGAGTGATTTGGCACGAAGATCATTTTATGTAAACATGCTAACATACTTTAATATTTCAGGTTATGGTCACCAGAGCTGCTTGACAGTGGATAACTAGGTTCTGAAGATTCCATGTGACTCTTGTTGGTGTTGATTGTGTTTTCACAATGGCCTTTCACACTCTGGTTGTTTCTAACATTGGATGGTAGATCTTGGTGCCTGCTGGAGATCTCAGGGGTGCAGGAAGAGCCATGGGAAGGAAGATGGATATTCCTTCAGAAGCCTTCCTCAGATTGGTGGGTATGGACTCTGAATGGCAGATAGTTCTCAGGGAACCGCCTGCAGGTCTCCTCTTGTTTATGACCATCAGGGCTGACTTGGTTACTTAAGCGCCTGTGGTAGGGCCTTCTTGCCAGAGGAAGTCCCAGAGTCAGATGCCTACTACTGGGTTTCTTGTCCTGAGGTTAATGAGATCCTGCTATGTATGATATTGTACTTGCTGGGCACAGGGATTGCCTTCAGTTCTCCTCTGATGTATGATCCTCAGGACCAACTGGGCTCCTCAGGAACCTGGGTGTCCTCCTCTCACCAGAGAAATTCCAGAGTCAGTTGTGCTGAACCTAGCTCTCTAGTTCTGCAAGGTTAATGAGTTTATGCTGCCCAGACACTGTGCTCCTTGGGCCCAGCTATCTTGGAGAATCTGTGAGCTCAGACGTCTGGTTGTTCTTCTTTGGGAGACATATTTCCCTTTGGAGATACAGTTGGAGCTGTCTCTGTGGATCATGGGCATCAGAGGGTCCACAGCTGGAACTTTCAGTTTTGTATCCATAAGGTAGCCACCAATGGGGTGGAGGGAGTATGCAGGTGGCAGGAGGCTGAGACAGCCATTTGTTGCAACTCAAAGGTGTTTTCGAGGATTAGCAAGATAAAATGAGGTTGGATCTGCTGGTTTCCTCACCATGGCCTTTTCTTTCACCTGGGAAAGACAGACACTGCAGTTTTGGGGTCTACTCCTATAGCCTGTCAGACATTCTGCAATTACTGCTGTTCCCCTGATCTGATAAACCATCAGCACCAATATCTTGTATCTCTATTCTTATATTTCTTGACACTACCATGTTCCCTTTACTATGGTAGACACTTTGATTTATAAATTATTGTGCATTGCTATACATAATTGTATGTAGAAACACAGTTGCCATCTACTAGTGTCTCTGTCATATACTTAGGCTGTTTCTGATTTGTCAAATTCCCAAGTAATTACATAGAGAATTTTTACTAATATGTAAAACCTTGAATTTTTCCCAACTAGCTTGTATAATTTAAATTAACTCATTTCTAGTAATTTACATTCTGCCATAGGGATTGCTATGTATTCTCAGCCCTGGCAAATATTTGATCCTCTCTGTGTGCCTGGCTAATCCACCTGTACCTGATACTTTCCCATAGTTCCTATCTCTCCATGTAGTCCTGCATATCCTCTCTTATTTTGCTATAGGCCAGTTGTCTCTTACAAAACACTGAGACAGGTGATGCTTCTTAAAAACAACAATACCTAAATTTGGCCTGTACTTTGATCTCTGCTGCTACAAAATTCGGTATTTTAAAAATTCCATGACAATCTTTACATAGTGCACAAGAGATTATGCCAACAGGTTCATATCGAGCTATGGGCTTGTGACCATGTTTTACAAATTATGCAATGTTTAGGTATGTGGATGGGCCTGGAAAAAACATGGTGAATGAGGTCACCCAGGTACATAAAGTTAATTCCCCTATTTGAATTTGTGTATTTTGTAGAAGCCAAGAGACTAAAAATGGGCCATTGGAATCTGAGGAAGCAAAGGATATAATATGGTAAAATATAGATAAAAGGAAAGCAGAGAGTGCAGATGCAGAAAGAAAAATGCTTCAAACCTGAAATGGTACTGGAAAATCCAGAAATGAGAATGTGGTGTTGGATAAACCAATTTTAAATGTTGTAAGAAAGGCAAGATGAAATGTAGCATCTTTCAATGTAAGTAAAGGATAACCACATTGAGAGGATATAGAATGCATAAGTGAGTATATACCATTTTACTCTTTCTGCTTCTGGGTTAACTCACTCATTATGATCATTTCTAGCTCAATCCATTTATCCACAAATTTCAGGAATTCCTTCTTTTTAATAGCTGAGTAGTATTCCATAGTGTATATGTACCACAGTTTTTTCATCCATTTTTCTACTGAGGGTCACTTAGACTGTTTCCATGATCTGGCTATTATGAATAAGGCTGCTATGAACATGGTTGAGCAAATTTTCTTGTTGTGTGCTGGTGCATCTTCTGGGTATATTCCAAGGAGTGGAATAGCTGGGTCTTGAGGAAGCCCTATTCCCAGTTTTCTGAGATAGCACCAGATAGATTTCCAAAGTGGCTGTAATAGTTTGCATTCCCACCAGCAATGAAGGAGGAGTGTTCCTCTCTCTCCACATCCTCGCCAGCATGAGGTGCCGCTTGAATTTTTGATCTTAGCCATTCTGATGGGTGTAAGATGGAATCTCAGAGTTGTTTTGATTTGCATTTCCCTGAAGGCTCAGGAGGTTGGAATGGGACTCTAGATGAGAGAAGCATAGGAGAATAGCAAAGTAGAAGGATCCAGAGGGTCCTAGAAACCTACTAGTAGAACATTATGATAGGCAGAATTGGGCCTATTGGTCCCGCTCAAACTAAGGCTCCAGCCAAGGACAATACAGGCTGTAAAATTTAAACCCCTACCCAGATCTAGCCAATGGACAGAACATTCTCCACAGTTGAGTGGAGAGTGGGGTATGACTTTCACACCAACTCTGGTGCCTCATATTTGACCATGTCCCCTGGAGGGGGAGACCTGGTGGCACTCAGAGGAAGGACAGCAGGTTACCAAGAAGAGACTTGCTATCCTATGAGCATATACAGGGCGAGGAAATCCCCCTCAGGAACAGTCATAGGGGAGGGGAATAAGGGGGGAGGGAGGGAAGAATTGGAGGATACAAGGGATGGGATATCCATTGATATATAACAAGAATAAATTAATAAAAAATTGAAAAAAAGTCTTCATATTGAATTCTTTTCTTTGAGATTACCAAGTACTACAGGTCCCCATGTGTGTTGTAATTCACCCACTACCCAAAACCAAGTATTTTATAGAAAAATGGAAATCACAAAGTTTGTAATGGACTGTGAAAGTCAATGCTGCCTTACTGGTCAGTAAATGCTTGAGAATGTAGAGCTTGTTATTGAGACTAGGTGGGAAGGATATATATGCTAAACCATGTACATACAGTGAGGTGATTTATGATTTCTATGAAAAGATGTAATAATACTTTTAACCAACTTACAGGAATTATAGTTATGTGTCGATGCTTTCTAAAATAAGCATAGCTTACCATCTAAGAGACTGAAACCTCTGCTGATACACACAGCCAGAGTTAACAACACACCTTCCAGTTATATCAGAATTCGGTTGATTAAATGAGTTTTTGTTTGACCATAGGTTGGTGATTTGGATTTTCCAGACCATATTCATATTTTTATTCCCATCTATTCCAGCAAATGTCTTCTCTCTCATAATACAGCTATATTTTTTGTCATGTATTCCTGGAAGCAATCACATGCTGGATTGGCAAAAGCAACCAAGTGAGCTTCCTGGATGCACCCCACTCCTTCTTGCATGACTGATGAATGGGTGTGTACCAGATTTAAGCAGGACCGCGTATTGTTGTTATACTGTCTTTCCATGCATGTGCTTTATATCTGGCATGGTATAGGCAAAGATCCTCGCTGCCTATAGAATAATAATATTCCTCCATAGGTGCTAGTCTCTCTGTTGGTCAGATTTCCTACAGATAATTTTATAATTCCTGCAATGCTTTCTAATTGATTCAAATAACTTTAAACTCTCATGCAATATAGCAAAAATTGTCAAGAGCTCTAAGAACCTCCATGTTAATTACCACAAGAAAACAAGATTGAAATAAATTAATAATCAAATGGGTGCATTCATTGTAGGTTCAGTTGAAGGATATTGCCCAGGTCTTTACCATGATAAGAAAGAGAGTATGAATATAAAAACAAAGAAAAATGGTTATCTGTACAAGGCAAGAGAGACACCTCTGTCTTAGAAAACACTTGACATAAAAAATTCTTTCTTTAAACACATAATATCCATGTGATATTAGAAAAAGAAAACTTCAGCTTTAAACTCATAATGAGCAAATAACAAATCTATTGCTTTAACCTTGTAATAAACAAAGTAAATAGTTAGATACTAGGATTAATACTCCTACAGTAACTTCATTTTTCTGCAACAATTTTATCAATTTTTGAATGAGATAATTTTTACGTACATAAAAATATTTTATATTAGATCATATAAAAACCCAATACAAACTTAAACAGTTGTTGAAGTCATCTGCTTCATCCAAAAATGTGTCTGTCTGTCCGTTTAGATGTCTGATTGTCTGTATATACTGTTATATGTATATATATATATATGTATATATAGTATATATATATATATATGTTCATGTATATGTGTTTGAATGGTGTCCCTGGAAGCTCCCTTGTTCTTGCTATTGGTTGCATTTGTGAATGTGTGTGTGTTGTTCAAATAAATATGCTTGCTTTGTCTGCCCAGATGTAAATAGCAAGGCTACCAGCCTGAATGTTGAAGTGTTAACATACATAGAGAAATTCTACCCACGAGCTGGCCATTCACAAATGTTGTGACCTGTTCCAATTTACCCTGTGTACTGGAGCTGATCTCTAGCATCCTTGAAAGACGGAATTGAGGAAGATAAATTTTATCACTCCTAGAACCTCACCTGGGCTTCTGCAAAGCCCCTAGCAGAAAGCTGGGCCACTGCTGTGACCGCCTTCGTTTACCCTGTGTGCTGGAGTTGATCTCTATAAATGCGTCATCATGGTTTTCCCTGTTTCATTGTTTTACTAAAGAAGAAACATGACAGTGGAGGTTGTCAGTTGTGAAGATGTTGAAAGGTCTGGTGTACTGTATGGGCATCCTAAATCAACATCACTTTACTCATAGATGTCATTTTACAAAGTTGACAAAAGCACTATAGTACAGTGAGGAGACAGAAAAATTAATGTTCAAAATGATTATATCTGAGAAAGTCTCCTGGCTAATTTTCCCTTTCATCTCAGGCCCAGAGCAGCTTCCTACTCCTCCAGGGTTTCTGACACACTCAGGATGTGGTTGCAGCACTGTGTGTCTCGCACAGTAATAGACTGCAGAGTCCTCAGATGTCAGACTGCTGAGCTCCATATAGGCTGTGCTGGAGGATTTGTCTGCAGTCAGTGTGGCCTTGCCCTTGAACTTCTGATTGTACCAAGTATAATCATCTGAAGGATCAATCCTTCCAATCCACTCCATCGCCTGTCCTGACTTCTGTTTCACCCAGCTCATATAGTAGCTGGTGAAGGTGTAGCCAGAAGCCTTGCAGGACAACTTAACTAAGGACCCACGTTTCACAAGCTCAGATCCAGACTGCTGCAGCTGAACTTGGGAGTAGACACCTGTGGAAAGAAGACAGAGTGGATGTCATTGTCACTTCAGTGTCTGTCTCCTCTTCAGATTTGGAGCTGGTGATCCACTTACCTGTAGTTACTGACAGGAGGAAGAGGATGATCCAGCTCCATTCCATCTTTAGGAAAAGCGTGTTCACTAACTGTGGTGAGGACACTGATCAGATGTTACTTGGGGGTGCAGACGTGCTTGTATTTACCACCATAAACAATAGTAATTTGCATATTCATGAGTGTGATACTTCTTAGATAAGGCCCTAGTCCAGCTATGTAAGGCAGCTGGATGTAGAGGTTCAAGTCACAATCCTCTCTGGAAATGCATCCCATACTGTCTCCCTACTTTCAGATATATGCAATTAATCTTTGGTGAGAGAGTGACATCTCTGACTCATCTGTGGATGAGCATGCTGCCAATCATTCTCAGCACTGTGACCAGTCATGAATGTCTGCATTGAATGTCAGTCATTACCCACTGCACACTGAGGGCTGAGAGCAGCACTAATCTAATTGCTAGAAACATAAATACTTATGAGGCAGCTTGACAACATGACCATGAGAAGTACAACCCTGGTCTACGAGGTCCTATGTCATCTCTAGCCATGGAATTTTAACCATGCTTACCTGGGACAAACTCTTCCCTATGGTTCAGGCCACAAAAGCAATTAGAAAGAAGTTGGTTGCTATTTAACATCCAGTCATTAATGGATACATCTTACCTGAAGGCTGATGTTGAGGACTACAAGGCCTGGTACTCCATGAGATTACTGATGTCTTTGCTCTTCCTTCAAGCTACACAAGCGCCTTCCTGCACTAAGAAACTTGGCCAACAGGGAGAATTCACAGAAAAGGTAAGTTTTCTGTGTCCTACAAGCCAAGTCCCTAGCTAACAATTGAAAGGCAGATGAAAGGAATTTTAGTGTCCTAATTTGACCTCAGTCATATGATGATAAGCGAGAATACAAATGAAGACATGGATGTCATGAAAGGCTAATCCTCTCTCTCCCTTGATGGGAGTGTAGATAAGTGTACTGACTTTGGAATCAGTTTGGAGAATTCACCATAAAAAATAAATAAAATTATGTTGTATTCCATCTACATCCCTCAAAAGCACAGAGTCAAATGACTCTACAATTTATTATACAGACACAAGAACTTCCATATTTACTCACAGCATGTTACTCATGTTTTATTCACAGCAGCTAGAGAATGGACTCATCTTAGTTTTCCAACAAAGGAGAAATAGATAATGACAATGTAGACTGTGTTGGTGATTGTGAGTGCATCCATTGTGGGTCTGTCCTGAAATTCCTCCATAGAGTTTTTCTGCCAGTGCTAGGGATATCCATCAAATCAATTCAATCCCATGTCCAGGCATTTGACTCACCCAGCGTCCACATAGAGGAATTGAGGATATTATCTGAGTCAAAATTCTTGCAGGTAATCTTTCATGAAGCTCCAGGACTCCTCAGTCCAAACCCAGACTATAGCACCTGAACCTAGGAGTAACCCCTATAGAGAGGATTCCATGACCCCTTCAGTTTATGTTTCCCCCTTAGCCCTCCTCCTAGGAATGCACTTACTTGTAGCTGCTGCCACTAAGTAAAGGATGATCCAACTTCAGGCCACAGTGAAAACCTATATGCTAAAAGACAGTGGAAAAGTGGATACTAATGTGGTACTCTGGTTCTGTGGACATCACTGTATTTTCAACCACAAAGTAATTTATGCAATCAAGAAGACGGATGTTCCTTAGATGAAGACATGAATTTTTGTAGATAGAACTGGTAGACTTTTTCTGTTAATCAGATGCATGATGCGGTTCTCGTATCTGAGGAAATCCATTCACTCTCCTTCCTGGAACCCGTGCACACAGAGCTCTTCCATCCCACTGAAAATCCAATCACCACATCCATGTTCCATCACGTTTTCAAGAGACACCTGAAGCTCCTCAGTGTCAACCATATTTCAGATGATGAGAAAGTGCATTGACCGTTCTACCCCATTCAGAAACATAGAGCTTTTCCATCCCATAGAGAAACCAGTCACCATACCCATGTTCCTTAATGTAAACCACACTTCAAGTGCTCAAGAATAACATGAATCTCTTTAGGGTCAACCACATTTATCATGCTGAGAAGGTGCATTGACAATCCTGTTTCTATCAGACACTCACTCAGAGCTTTGGAGGCTGCTGTCCATCACAATCCAATGATCAACAGGACTATGAACATCTCTTCTACCAGCTGCAAATTCTGGGACACTATTCCCCATATTGCTTAGGGATCTGGGGCTCCAATATTCTTAATAATTATTTATAAGTGTGCCATAAACTCGTATTGTATCCAGTCAACACATGAATTTGGTTTGGATGTTGTTGATATCAATATGGCTATTATTTAACAAGTAACCTCTCCAGAGATGTAGCATGGCAATGGTGTATGTCAACATGGTCTCTGAACATGTTGGCAATGAAATCCACAGACTGTGAGGAGGAATAGGAAAAACATGAATGCTCAAAATGATTATTTTTGAGCAAATTCTCAGGCTAATCTCCTCTGTCTTCTCAGTCACAGGGCACATTCCTGCACCCCTCAGGTTTCTGACACACTGAGGATGTGGTTACAGCACTATGTCTCTGGCACAGTAATAAATAGCAGAGTCTCCAGATGTCAGGCTGCTGAGATCCATGTAAGCTGTGCTGGAGGATTTGTCCACAGTCAGTATGGCCTTGCCCTGGAGCTTCTGATTGTAGCTAGTACTACCACTTCCACCACCAATGCATCCAATCCACCCCATGACAAGTCCAGGCTTCTGCTTCACCCAGTGCATATAGTAGTCTGTGAAGGTGTAGCCAGAAGCCTTCCAGGACAACTTCACTGAACATCCAGGACTCCTCAGCTCAGCTCCAGACTGCTGCAGCTGGACCTGGGAGTGGACACCTGTGGAGAGAAAGGCAGAGTGGATGTCATTGTCACCTCAGTCCCTGTCTGCACTTTAGGGTTGGAACTGGGGAGAACCTTACCTGTAGTTACAGACAGAAGGAAGAGGATGATCCAGCTCCATTCCATCCTTAGTGATGGTGTGTTCACTGTGCAGAGGACACTGATCAGATGTTGTTTTAGGGGTGTGGGCATCCCTGTATTTACCACCATAGACTCAAGTAATTTGCATATTCAGGAGCATGGTATTTCTTAGATAAGGCTCTAGTCAAGCTGGAGAAGAAGGAGGTATAAACACCTGAGTCAGTCCTAATCCTCTGAGGAAATGCACTCCATACTCCTCCCTTCTTTCAAATATATGAAATTAACATTTGGGAAAGAAGGTGACATCATTGGCTCTTCTGTGACTGAGCACTCTGACAATCATTCTCAGCACTTTGATCCATTGTGAATGTCTCCATCAATTATTACACACTGCACACAGAAGCCTCTGTAAGCAAGGCTGAGCACAGAACCAATCTACTTAATATGAACATGAATATTCATGAGAAAGTTTGACAACATGACCATTAGCAGTACAACCCTGGTCTACTAGGGCCTATGTCATCTCTAGGCATGAACTTTTGACCATGTTTACCTGGGGAAACTCTTTCCTATGATTCAGGCCAAAAACTCAATTAGAAAATTTGGTTGCTTTGTAACAATCAGGCACTAATGGGTACATCTTACTTATGGCTGATGTAGACTGAAAGACCTGGCACTGCATGAGTTCACTGATATCTTTGCTCTCCCTTCAAGCTACACAGTACATTCATGCACTATGAAACCTACCCAACAGGGAGAATTTAGAGATCAGATAGGTTTTTCTGTGTCCTAAAATCATAGTCCATAGCTAACAATTGAAAAGCAAATGAAAAGAATTTTAGTGTTCTACTTTGACTCAGACATATTCTGACAATCAAAAACTCAAATGATGACATGGATGTCATAAAAAGCTAATCCTCTCTCATCATTGATGGGAGTGTAGAAAAGTGTACTAAATTTGAAATCAGGTTGGAGGATTCATAAAATAAATGATTAATAAAAGTATGCTGTATCCCATCTACATCTCTCCAAATTACAGAGTCAAATAACTCTACAAATTATCATAGAGACACCTGAACTTCCATATTTATTCACAGCATGTTACTCATGCTTTATTCACAGCAGCTAGAGAATAGAGCCATACTAGATTTCCAACAAAGGCCAAATAGAAAATGACAGTGTAGGCTGTGTTGGACATTGTGAGTGCATCAAGTGTGGATCTGTCCTGAAATTCTTCTACAGAGTTTGTTCTGCCAGTGTTTGGAATATCCACCCAATCAACTCAATCCCATGTCCAGGCTTCTGACTCACCCAGCATCCACATAGGGAAATGGGGGAGGTACCTGAGTCAACAACTTTGCAGCTAAGCTTTTATGAAGCTCCAGGACTCCCCAGTCCAATCCCTGACTGTAGCACCTGAACCAAGGCGTGACGCCTCTAGTAAGGATGCCATGAAATCTTCAGTCGCTGGATCCCCCTTAGCCATGCTCCTAGGAATGCACTTAGATGAAGCTGCTACCACCAGACCAAGTTGAGAACCACTGTGCCAAGAGTCTGTGGAAAAGCGAATAGTAGCCTGACACTGTTGGTTGTGTGGACATTGCTATATTTACAACCACAAACTAATTTTGTAATAGAGAGGAAGGATGTTTCTTAGATGAAGAGATGAAAATTTTCAGATAGATCTGGTAGTTTTTATGTTAGTCAGTGGCATGGTAAGGTTCTGGTATCTCAAGAAATTCATTCATGCTTCATCCTGGAACCATGCACACAGAGTTATTTCATCCCATTGACAATCCATTCACCATACCCATGTTCCCTATGTGAACCTCACATCAAGTGTTCAAAAGACATCTGAAGCTCCTCAGTGTCAACCATATTTCTCATGATAAGAAGGTACATTGATCATCCTAACCTATTCAGACACTTACATAGAGCTCTTACATCCCAGTGCGAATTCAGTCACCATATCCATGGTCCATAATGTGAACCACATTTCCAGTGTTCTAGGATAACATGAATCTCCTCAGGGTCATTCAGATTTGTGATGCTGACAATGTTCATTGACAATGTTGTTTCTTTCAGACACTTAGAGCTTTGGAGAATGCGCTCCATCATAATCTAATGATCAACAGGACTAAGAACATTTCTCCCAGCTATAAACTCTGAAACACTTTTTCCCATATTTCTTAGGATCCTAAGACTCCCATATCCTTAATAATTATTTGTAAGTATGCCATAATCTGGTATTCTATTTAGTCAACATATGAATCTGATTTAGATGTTGTTGATCACAATATGGATGTTATTTAACAAATAATCTCTCCAGGGTTGTAGCATGGAAATGGTATGTGCAAACAATTTCACTGTCTCTGAACATAATGATGTTGGCAATGAAATCCAGAGAGGCTGCTGGAATACACTCAGTGAACAACTTTCTTAGCTTCTTCAGCTGCTCCTTTACTTATTAGAGAATTCGTGGATATAAAGTGCCCCCTGCTGGTCCTGATAACTAACATGTATAATTTCTCACACAGGAACTTATTTCTCTCATTTGCAATGTACCTTTTGATTTGAGGAGATATTTCAACAATGGAAGATGAGCTGTGCCTCAGACATTGTCTCCATGAACCCCAGTTCTTTCTTTAGGACAGGTTAGACCTAGCTATAGAACGGACGACTGATGAAGTAGTGAGTTACCAGACTAAAAACTCAAGGAACACAGGAGCTACAAGCTCTCTACAAGACAATCCCCCCCTCCTGAAGCTGCACTTGGGTCAGAAAACTCAGAACACTGGGAAGAGGAACAAATGTGGCCTTAAACATTAGTTCCCATCTACAGAAAATACATTCATATCTGAGAAGGAACTA
Organism: Acomys percivali; assembly: GCA_907169655.1. Taxonomy (NCBI): domain Eukaryota; kingdom Metazoa; phylum Chordata; class Mammalia; order Rodentia; family Muridae; genus Acomys; species Acomys percivali. The sequence continues at coordinate 34,249 of CAJRSG010006389.1, forward strand.
TAATTGAGATAAATTTGAACTGTGGTCCACTCTGTTTGCTAATACAACATTTGTACTACAGGTGGGCTATTTGGTTGTGTGGAAAGACTTAGCTGGGATTGTGTTTTCCTTTTTCCATATATTGTTAAATATAAAATGTTGACTGGGTCCTCAGGCAACTCTCTTCTCTTTGGGTTCAGCTCCCCCAAGCTTAGTAGTCTCTTATTAGTGGAAAGTCATGATTAATGACTTTCAGAGTTTTGGATATATTTGCTAAGGCTTAGGGAATGACAGCTCTGGAGCTGAATTACCCACTAAAAGCTCCAATATGTTAGTATAGCCATGACCAATGTATATGACAAATGTGTGTATGTGTTTGTGTCTCCCTGCAAGTGAGTACATGCAGAAAATCATTTGACAGAATCCAAGACACCTAGATAGATCAGAGATAAAAGGTACATACTTAAGTATAATACTTTCAAAATACAACAAGCTTATAAGCAACATCAGATTAAATGGTGAGAAACTTAAGACAATTCCACTAAAATCAGGGACAAGGCAAGGCATCTCACTCTCATCATAACTCTCCAATGTAGTACTTCAAATCCTATCTACAGCAATAAGACAAATAAATAAATCAGAGGGAAACAAATTTGAAAAGAAAAAATCAAAGGATCTCTATTCACAAATGATTGTACACATAAGTGACTGCAAAAATTCTAACAGAGATCTTCTGCAGCTCATACATACCTTCAGTGACATAGCTGAATTCAAAATTAACTTTAAAAATACAGTAGACCTCCTATACCAAAATCCCAGCTGGATGAGAAAAACAGAGAAACAACACCTTCCACAATAGAAACAAATAATATAAGAACCTTGGTGTTATTCTAACCAGGAAAGTGAAAGACTTGTATGACAAGAATTTCAATTTGCTGAAGAAAGAAAATTGAAGAAAAAATCGGAAGACAGAAAGATCTCTCATGCTCATGGATTAGTAAGATTAACATGTAAAAATGGTCATCTTACCAACTGCAATCTGCAGATTCATTTTAATTCCCAACAAAATTATCTTCAGATTTTAATTTAAAAGAACAATTTTCAACTTCATATGTACAGACCCCAACCAAAAAAAGTGCCAAGTCTATTCTTGACTTCAGGTTTTTACTACAGAATAATGGTAATAAAAATTGCCTGGTAGTGGAATAGAAACAAACGTTTTAACCAATGGAATCAAATTAAAGGCCCAGAAATAATCACACACACACACCAATGGACACTTGACTTTTAACAAAGAATCTAATACCATACAACGGGAGCAAAAGCATCCTCAGCAAATGGTACTTGGACTAAATGAAAGTCTACATACATAATATGAAAATAGTTCCATACGTTTGGAAGAGTTGCTGAAAGCATGGCTCTCTTCACAGCAATGAAAGCCAAACTAAGACAAAGGCCTTACCATCAGTTTGATGACAGTTACCTATAGCCTTAGCAATAGACTGGCTGTTTGGGAGTTTGCATGGTGTCTTTTGACCAATAACATGATTAATGTAACCCATTCCCTGAAATGGAGGCTTCATTCGGTTAGGGAAGACGTCTAGTTGAATCGTTCCCTCCCCATTATTTTGAGATTCAATTTAGATTTCTTTCATTTATCTATGTTTCTTTAAATGCTGCTACTGAACATCTAGGTTGTTTACTCTTTCCAGCTGTTGCAAAAGGGAGCCAATGAATATGTTGAGCAAGTGTCCTTGTGGTATGGTGTAACTTCTTTGGGTATATGCCAAGGAGTAGTAAAGCTGGGTTGTGAGACACAACTATTCCAGTTTTCAAAGCAACCACCAGTTGATTCACCCAGTGGTTGTACAAATTTATACTCCCAACAAAAATGGAAAAGTGTTTCCCTTGATTCATTCCTTGCCAGCATGAGCTGTCACATGAGTTTTTTTTTAACTCAGTCATTCCAACAGGTGTTAGATGGAATCTCACAGTGATCTTGATTTATGTTTCCCTGATGGCTAAGTATGTTCACCATCATTTTATGCGCTTCTCAGACTTTATATATTCCTAAGTTGAGAATTCTTTATTTAGTACTATACCCCATTTTTCATTGACACTGAATTGTCATCCAGAGAGCATACACGAGATGTACTTTGACCATCTGCATATAAGTAACAGTTGTGCAGCATTCAATTCAGAGGCAAGGACCGGAAGATTATCCTGAATTGCTTTCAATCCTTGATTTCCAGGAGTAGGAGACTGGAGTGTTCCTCATAAACTCACTGGCATTTTGAACAACATTTTAAATTCAACATAGATTTGAAAAATCTAGAGCACAGAATTGGCCTAGGGGATTCACGTCCCCACATTCCCATAGGATTGCATCCATATGCAGCACATAGCAATCAGCTTTTCACAGAGTAAATAACTGTTGCAGGAACATGAAAATTTAGTGTTCCTAGCTAAAAAATCTTCATATTGAATTCTTTTCTTTGAGATTACCAAGTACTACAGGCCTCCATGCATGTTTTAATTCATCCACTATCCAAAACCTAGTATTTTATATAAAAAGGGAGACCCTAATGTATGTAATGGACTGTGACAGTTGATGCTGCATCTGTGTTCTGTAAATGCTTGAGGACATAGGTCATGTTACTGAGACTGGTAAGGAAGGGAATTTGGGGCAAAAGTATGTACATACAGTGAGGTGATAAATGATTTCTATAAAAAGACATAATAATATTTTAACCAACTTACAGTAATTATACTTATGTAGCAGTGCTTTCTAAAATAAGTATATCTTCCAAGCCAAAAGACTGGATCTTCTACTGGAACACAAATCCACACACTTATAGATGAATGAATTTTGAAAAAATAACCTATGTCACATAGTTGAATAAACACATCTTCAATTAATGGTGTTGGTTGAACAGGATGTCTCAATGTAGAAGAATGCATATAGATACAAGTTAATCACCCTGCACAAAAGCGAAGTCAAAGTGGATCAAAACATAAAAATAAAACCAGATACACTAAATCTATTAGATGAGAAAGTGGGGAAAAGCCTTGTACTCATTGGCACAGGAGACAACTTCCTGAACAGAACTACAAGAGCTCAGACAATAAAATAAACAATTAATAAATGGACCTCATGAGATTGAAAACCTTCTGTAAGGCAAAGGACACTGTCAATAGGACAAAATGACAGCCTAAAGAATCAGAAAAGATCTTTACCAATGCTACATCTGACAAAAGGCTAATATCCAAAATATATATAGAAAGTAAGAAATTAAACACCATCAAATCAATCATCTAATTAAAAATAGGGTGCAAAGCTGAGTTGAGAATTGTCAACAGAGGAATCTCTAATTGATGAGAAGCACTTAAAGAAATGCCCAATGTCCTTAATCATAAGGAAAATCAAAATCAAAATGACTCTGAGATTCCATCTTACACCTGTCAGAATGTCTAAAATCAAAAACACAAGTGACTGCACATGATGGCAAGGCTGTGAAGAAAGGGAACACTCCTCCATTGCTGACAGGATTACAAAATTGTACTACCACTTTAGAAATCAATCTGACACTTCTCAGAGCATTGTGAATTATGCTACTGCAAGATCCAGCTATACATCTCCTAGGCATATACCTGAAAGATGCTCTTCCGAACAACAAGGACATTTACTCAACTGTGTCCATAGCAGCTCTATTTGTAATAGCTAGACTATGGAAACAATCTCAATGTCCCTCAATCAAACCATTGGTAAAGAAACTGTTGTACATTTATGCAATGAGATACTACTTACCTATTAAAAACATTCATGAACTTTGCAGGCAACAAGGCTGAAGTAGAAAAGATCATGCTGAGTGAGTGAGGAGGTGAGGGTGGGACTAGGAGAGGGTGGAAATCAGGCTATAAATTGACTAATAAATTATTTAATAGAAAACAAAGAAAAAATAGATTTTCTTTTATCATACAATATATCATATTTACAGTTCCCCTCCCTCTACTACTTCCAATTGCTCCCTTCTACTCATCCTGTATCCACAACCTTTCTATGTCTCATTAGAACAGGACAGCCTTATAAAAGGTAAAAAGAAACTTAGAACAGTAATATAGTAAGCTAAAACAAAAATTATCACATTGTCCATGAAGTTGGAGAAGGCAAATCAAGAAAAGACATAAGAATCAGAGACCCATTTGTTCATGCTCTCAGAGTCCTATGAAAATAATTGTGATGACAATTAGTGAGACATTATGCAGAAATACAGACCATGGAATGTATAAGATTAAATGGGATGCATTCATCAAACCCACCCTTCAGAGCTTAGGGAAATCCACAGAAAACTTAGTTGAGAGAGCCAGAAGGTGTGGAGGACACCAGAAGAACAAGGCTGTCTAAGTCAACTGAGCAAAAGTCATGTGAACTCAAAGAAACTGAAGCACCCTGCACCGGAAACACACAAGTCTCAATCTGGTACTCTTCTTTTATATTAGAGCTTTCAGTTTAGTACCACATTTCTTATACATTTTTCCATTGACAGACCTCTAGGTTGTTTCCAATTTTTGCTTATATCAATAGAGCATCAATGAATATGAGGATCAAGCATCTCTAGTGTAGTTTGGGTTTATGCTAAAGAGTAGTGTATTTGGATATTAAGACAGAACTGTTCCCAGCTTCCAGTGCAACAGCAAGACTGACTTCCATAGTAACTGCACACAGTGGGGACCTTTGCTCTGTGAGTTGTCTGAATACTTGAAAATGACTTCTCCATCATGTAACAGGAAATTCCTGTATCAAGGACTGACAACCACTGGACAGATGTCTCCCCAGATGGTTGGAGAGTCACATTCAGTTCAAAGGCAAGAAAGGGAAGATTTCACTGCCTTCTGATCCTGTCTTCTCTTCTAGCTGGAGGACACAGGAGGGTCTTTTATGAAGTCACTGGTATTTCAAAAATAATTTTAAGTTCAACATAGGTTTGCATGATCTCTACCATAGAAGTGACCAAGGACTTTCATGTTTACCACAACATAATCAGTGTGTGAGATCTCATCCACACTAGGCAGAGGGCGTTAATATCAAAAGAGGAAAGAATGTCTCCTACTGGAACATGCAAATTTATGTTCTGAGTGACAGAATCAAACCCTGAAATTACCAGCTACCTCAGGTGTCTCTGTACTGAGTGATAGTCACCCATTTCCTCAAAATGAAATCTTCTATTTAAAAGTCTGACCTTTTCATAACAAGGAATATACCCAATGGATCCTAGAGACACTTGCTTAGTCATAGTCATTGCTGGTGTATTGATATTAGCAAAAATTCGAAACAGCTTAGAGGTCTGTCAGTGGAAAATGGATAAAAAATTTGGACTAAGTTGAAAGCTGTAATATATAATTAGATGACTAAGGGGCAGACCTGTGTTTTTCCTGTGATGGCTTCTTCAGTTTCTCTGAGGTCACATGCCCTTTGCCCAGTGAACTGTGAGAGACGATGATGTGTCAGTGTGTGTCCATGTTCTGTAAAAGCCTGAGATTGTAGGTTAGTGCACCAAGATAGGGGAGGAAATAAATTGGATAACAGTGACTTGTTCATAATCTCAAAACTATCTTCAATTAATATTTACATACCTTGGATCAATATATTTGTTTTATGAAAATTGATATAATGACTTTTGATCAACATATGATAATTAAATTTATGACGCATTACAGTATGCTATAAATATCTCCTCCATTCTAGGAGACCAGAACTACTTCGGGAAAACACATTTAGAGTTTAGAACACATATTCAGGTCACTTACGACTATGAAAGAAGATTTTATTTAGTCATAGGAAATTTATGTGGATTTTAAAGGTGAAATTCATATTATAATTTATTCAAAGAAATTCCATCAAAAGTTTCAGTCTTGTGGAATCCAGAGATATTTTGTAACTATGCATTATCAAAGTTTTCCCTTTTGTATTGATTTATTAAGAAAGAAAGTTGCTAATGGAGGCAGTCACTAGTTAACCATGTCAAGTTAGGAAATGTACCCAACACAGAGAATTTCCTCATCATATTGATTTCTCTGCATCCTACAAACAAAGTCTTTAGCGAATAATTGAAAGGCCGATTAAGAGAATTGTAATATTCTAATTTGACTTCTCTCACATGATGATAAGAAACAATACAAATGACAACAAGTGAAAACATGGATGTTGAGGAATTCAAGATGGCGGCGAGCACTGTGGACCATGTTTGGAAGCTCCAGTGAACAATTCGGGGAATTGCACAGATTTCTGAGCCAGGAACACCAAGGTCCTGACAACACGGCAGCAGGAGTGCTCCACGGTTCGGAAGGACCAGGATGCGGAGGACCTGCAAGCTCCTACACACAGGAGGAGTGTGGATTTTCTTGGATCAGAGCGGCGGCGGCACAAGCGGCATCAGCGGCACCAGCAGCAGCGACTGAGGTTTGCAGCTCACAGCCTTCCAGTGGAGGCGGTTAGTGTGGTGGCTGGTGGGAGTTGCTGTGGGAGAAGGGACACTGGACAGGATTTGGGTCACGTGGTGCCTTGTGACCCAAACTGGACTCAGCGGACAGTTCAGCCCCAGAGTCCTGGGCACAGCTCAGTGCGCAGTTCTGTGGAGATGCTGGCTCAGCACCGCAGGCAATTCCACCCAAGGCAACAGCTTAGTGCAGCCACAGCTCCCCTGCTGTGTCACAGGCTGGGCAGAGAGCTCAGTCAGGCCCAACAAGGGCGCCATCTCAACAGAGCCGCAGTTCCCCTGCTGTAGCGCAGGCTGGGCAGAGCACTCGGTCCCACCGAAGGCGCCAGCTTAGCGCAGCCGCAGCCACCTGCTATGACGCAGGCTGGGCGTAGCACTCAGTCCCACTGGAGGCGCTAGCGCACATCAACGAGCAGTTCTGCTCAAGACACTAGCTCTCCTCAGAGGGCAGTTTTGGGGCAGTAACACAGGCTGAGGTCAGCACGCAGATTCAGCCTAGAGGCCCTAGCTCGACTTGCCAGGCAGATTAGGCCCAGAGATTCTTCCTGAGCTGTGCACACAGGGTTCGGCGGCCCCAAGACTCTGGCTGGACTATCCACGCAGTATAGGCCCGGAGTCCCGGGCTGAATTCAGCGTGCAGTGTGGGTCCATAGTCCCTGGCTGAGCTCGGTGCACAATTCTGCCCCAGAGACTCAGGTGGAGCTCGGCGTGCAGTTTAGGGCCAGAGTCCCTAACCGTGCTTGGCAGACAGATTGGGCCCAGAGACTCTAGTAGAGCTTTTGGCACAGTCCCGGCTCTAAGACTCTGGTTGGACACAGTGTGCACTTTGAATCAAGAATTCCTGGCTGAGCTGTTTGGATGGTTCAGGCATGAGTCAAGAACTGACCACAGCACGCAGTTTGGCCAAACACCCCTAGCTGAGCTTGATGTGCAGTCCCAGCCCAAAAATTCTGGCTGGACCCTGTGTGCATTTTAGCCCATAATTCCTAGCTGAGCTCTGCAGATGGTTCAAGCCCTGAGATTCTAGCTGAGCTCAGAGGGTAGTTCGGGCCCAGTGTCCCTGGCTAGACTTGGCAGTGAACCCAGAAGGATGTGGATACCTTGGCCTGACCCAACACTCATCCAGAAACCCAGAACAATTACAGGACCCACAGCACAGGGGAGCTGAGGATCACTGGCTGTGAGAGCCCAAAACGACAGGGCTAACCTCCTGCCATACACAACAGTGAAACATCAGCGTTTCCAACCTACGGAAATCATGAGAAAACAAGTGAATCTATCATCAGACTCGCTCCATCCAACTCAGGAAGCTACCCAACAAAAACAAAGCCGGCAAGATGTCTAAAGGACAGTGTAAAAGCATACGCAAAAAAACCCCAAAACAACATGACGTCTCCAGTTTCCAGGTATCCCAAAGAAAACAACCCAGAGAGCTCAAATACAATGGAAATACAAGAAAATGACCTCAAATACTTAAAAAGGAGCATATTAATGGAGGAAACAAATAAAATTCGTAATCAAATACAGGAAGATGCAGCCAAACAGGTGAGAGAAATAAAAGAAGCACATAGAGTGGAACTGGAAAAATTTCAGGAAAATGCAAACAACCAGATGAAAGAAAGAAATAAAACAGTTCAAGCTCTGAAGACCTATAAAGAGGCAATGGAAGAAACTCAGGAATATACAAAAAAATCAAGTGAAAGAAATAAAAAAATCAGTTCAAGATCTGAAGATGAAAATGGATTCAATGATAAACACACAGACAGAAGAAAAATGAGAACGTGAGACCTCAGAGAAGAAGGCGAGCAACACAGAGGTGAGCTTTTCTAACAGAATCCAAGAGACAGAAGAACGAATCTCAGGTCTATAAGATACAATCAAAGATCTTGAAGCAACCATTAAAGAAAATGCCAAATCTGGAAAACTCCTGACACAAAACATCCAAGAAATTAAGGACACCATGAAAAGAACTCTGAGGATAATAGGCATTGAAGAAAGAGAAGATATCAGAATCCAAGGCTCAGAAACTATTCTCAACAAAATCAATGAAGAAACTTGCCCAACCTAAAGAAAGAGATACCTATAAACATACAAGAGGCCTACAGAACACCAAATAGAATTGACCAGAAAAGAAAACTGCCAGTCACATAATAATCAAAACATAAAACATACAGAACAAAGAAAAAATATTAAAAGCTGCAAGGGAAAAGGGCCAAATAACATTCAATGGCAAACCTATCAGAATTACACCCGACTTCTCAGCAGAGACCATAAAAGCCAGAAGAGACTGGACAGAGATCCTGCAAACCCAGAGAGACCACAGATGCCAGGCCAGACTACTTTACCCAGCAAAACTACAAATAACCATTGATGGAGAAAACAAAATATTCCATAAAAAAAACAAATTCAAACAGTACCTATCCACAAATCCAGCTTTACAGAAGGTACTAGAAGGAAAACTCCATTCCAAAGGGACAAGCAGCAACCAAAACTACTCAGGAAATAGGTAACTATACCATGGCAAAAACACAACTACACAAACACTCGATTGGACACAACATCAAAATTAAGACCCTTAACAGTCACTGGTCGTTAATATCTCTCAATATCAATGGTCTCAATTCTCCAATAAAAAGACACAGACTAACTGAATGGGTGCATAAACAAGATCCAACATTTTTCTGCATTCAAGAAACACAACTCAACTATAACGATAGGCATTACCTCAGGGTAAAAGGTTGGAAAAAAATTCCAAGCAAATGGTCAAAAGAAGCAAGCATGCATAGACATTTTAATATCAAACAAAATAGACTTTCAAACAAAATTAATCAAAAGGGATGCAGAAGGACACTTCATACTCATCAAAGGTAAAGTCAACCAAGATAACCTCACAATTCTGAACATCTATGCTCCCAATACAAGGGCACACACATTTGTAACACATCTGCTAAAAAAGCTTAAACCACACATTGATCCACACACAATAATAGTGGGAGACTTCAACACCCCACTCTCACTGAAGTATAAGTCATTGAAACAGAAACTAAGCCGAGAAATAACATTAACCAATGCCATGGGTCAAATGGATCTAACAGATGTCTATAGAACCTTTCACCCAAACAAGAAAGAATATATCTTCTTCTCTGCACCCCATGGTACCTTCTCCAAAATTGATCACATCGTAGGTCACAAAGCAGGCCTCAACAGATACAAGAGGACTGAAATATTACCTTGCATCCTATCAGATCACCATGCTCTTAGACTGCAGTTCAACAACAACAGAAACAACAAAAAGCCTACACGTACATGGAAAATAAACAACTCTCTGCTAAATGACACATGGGTCAGGGAAGAAATAAAGAAAGAAATCAAGGAGTTTCTGAAATTCAATGAAAATGAAGGAACAACATACCCAAATTTGTGGGATACATTGAAAGTAGTGTTAAGAGGAAAATTCAAAGCACTAAGTGCCTTTAAAAAGAAATTGGAAACATAGCACATAAGCAATTTAACAAAACAGCTGGAAGCCGTAGGAAAAAAAGAAGCAGAAACACTCAAAAGGAGTAGACGTCTGGAAATAACCAAATTCAGGGATGAAATTAACAAATTAGAAACTAAGAAAACAGTCCAAAGAATCAACAAAACCAAGAGCTGGTTCTTTGAGAAAATCAACAATATAGACAGGCCATTAGACAAACTAACTAAAAGGCAGAGAGACAGTATTGAAATCAACAAAATCAGATATGAAAAGGGAGACATAACAACAGACACTGAAGAAATACAAAGAATCATAAGATCCTACTTTGAAGGCATATATGCCACAAAATTTGAAAATCTAAGGGAATGGGACGATTTTCTTGATCAATTTCACTTGCCAAAGTTGAGTGAAGAGCAGATAAACAAGCTAAATAGTCCCATTTCCCCTACAGAAATAGAAGCAATCATTGATGGTCTCCTAACCAAAAAAACGCCCAGGGCCAGATGGTTTCAGTGCATAATTCTATCAGACCTTCAAAGGCGATCTAATACAAATACTCTTCAAGCTACTCCAAAACAGAATTGGATGGAACATTACCAAATTCATTCTATGAGGCCATAGTCACTTTGATACCTAAACCTCACAAAGACTCAACAAAGAAAGAGAATTTCAGACCAATTTCTCTTATGAACATCGATGCAAAAATACTAAATAAAATTCGTGCAAAACGAATACATGAACACATAAAGGATATCATTCATCATGACCAAGTAGGCTTCATTCCGGGCATGCAAGGATGGTTTAATATATGGAAGTCCATCAATGTAATCCATCATAAAAACAAACTGAAAATAAAAAACCACATGATCATCTCTTTAGATGCAGAGAAAGCATTTGATAAACTCCAACACCCATTCATGTTTAAAGTTTTAGAGAGATCGGGGATACAAGGCACTTTCCTCAATATAAAAAAATGCTATCTACAGCAAGCCAATAGCCAAAATTAAAGTAAATGGTGAGATACTCAGGGAAATTCCTCTAAAATTGGGAACAAGGCAAGGCTGCCCACTCTCCCCATATCTCTTCAGTATAGTACTCGAAGTTCTAGCCAGAGCAATAAGACAACAAAAGGATATCAAGGGTATTCAATTGGGAAAGGAGGATGTCAAATTATCCCTATTTTCAGATGATATGATAGTGTACATAAGTGACCCTCAAATTCCACCAGAGAACTCCTACAGCTGATAAACACTTTCAGCAATTTGGCTGGATACAAAATTAACTCAAAAAAGTCTGTAGCCTTCCTATACACAAATGACAAGCTTGCAGAGGAAGAAATTAGGAAAGCCATACCCTTCACATTAGCCACAATCAATTAAAATAGCTAGGAGTTATGCTAACTAAGCAAGTGAAGGAATTGTTTGAAAAAAATTTCAAAACTCTGAAGAAGGAGATAGAAGATTACATGAGAAGATGGAAGGATCGTCCTTGCTCCTGGATCGGGAGAATTAACATAGTAAAAATGCCCATCCTACCAAAAGCAATCTACAGATTCAATGCAATCCCTATCAAAATACCTACACAATTTTTTAAAGACATTGAAAGAACAATTCTGAACTTCATATGGAAAAACAAAAAACCCAGAATAGCAAAAACGATTTTGTACAATAAAAGGTGCTGCAGAGGAATCTCCATACCTAATCTCAAATTGTACTATAAAGCAATAGTAATTAAAACAGCATGGTACTGGCACAGCAACAGGCTGGTTGATCAGTGGAATCGAATTGAAGACCCAGATATGAATCCACACACATATGGTCACTTGATTTTTGACAAAGAAGCCAAATCTATTCACTGGAAAAAGGATAGCATCTTCAACAAATGGTACTGGTCTAACTGGATGTCTATCTGTAAAAAAATGCAACTGAATCCATATTTGTCACCTTGCACAAAACTCAAATCCATGTGGATTAAAGACCTCAACATAAAACCAGAGACACTAAGTCAGTTACAAAAAAATGGGGAACAGCTTGGAACATATTGGCATGGGGGACAACTTCCTGAAGAGAACACCAACAGCCCAGGCCTTAATGTCAACAATTAATAAATGGGACTTCATGAAGTTGAGAAGCTTCTGTAAGGCTAGAGACACTGTCAAGAGAAAAAAGTGACAGCCTACAGACTGGGAAAAGATCTTCACCAACCCTACATCTGACACAGGTCTAATATCCAAAATATATAAAGAACTCAAGAAATTAAACAACACAAAACCAAATAACCCAATTAAGAAATGGGGCTTGGAACTAAACAGAGAATTCTCAACCAAAGAATATCAAATGGCTGAGAAACACTTAAAGAAATGCTCGACCTCTTTGGTCATCAGAGAAATGCAAATCAAAACAACTGTGAGATTCCATCTTACACCCATCAGAATGGCTAAGATCAAAAACTCAAGCGACACCACATGCTGGAGAGGATGTGGGGAGAGAGGAACACTCCTTCATTGCTGGTGGGAATGCAAACTAGTACAACCACTTTGGAAAACTATCTGGTGCTATCTCAGAAAACTGGGAATAGGGCTTCCTCAAGACACAGCTATTCCACTTCTTGGAATATACCCAGAAGATGCACCAGCACACAACAAGAAAATTTGCTCAACCATGTTCATAACAGCCTTATTCATAATAGCCAGATCATTGAAACAGCCTAAATGACCCTCAGTAGAAGAATGGATCAGGAAACTGTGGTACATATACATGATGAAATACTTACTACTCAGCTATTAAAAACAAGGAATTCCTGAAATTTGTGGATAAATGGATTGAGCTAGAGATGATCATAATGAGTTAGTTAACCCAGAAGCAGAAAGACTCAAATGGTATATACTCACTTATATCTGCATACTAGCCCAAGGGTCATGTCCCACGAAAGCCTTCACTTACCAGGAAACTGGGACAGAGGGGAGGACATCCTATTGGGACTCTAGATGAGAGAACCATGTGAGGATAGCAATTTAGAAAGATCCAGAGGGTCCTAGAAACCTACAAGTAGAACATTATGATAGGCAGATTTGGGCCGAGGGGTCCCGCTCAAACTAAGGCCCTAGCCAAGGACAATACAGGTGGTAAAATTTAAACCCCTACCCAGATCTAGCCCATGGACAGGACAGTCTCCACACTTGAGTGGAGAGAGGGATATGACTTTCTCATGTACTCTGGTGCCTCACATGTGACTATGTCTCCTGGAAGGGGAGACCTAGTGGCACTCAGAGGAAGGACAGCAGGTCACCGTGAGGAAACTTGATACCCTATGAGCATATACAAGGGGAGGTAATCCCTTTCAGGAACAGTCATAGGGAAGGGGAATAAGGGGAAAATGGGAGGGAGGGGAGAATGGGAGGATACAAGGGATGGGATAACCATAGAGATGTAACAAGAATAAATTAATAAAAAAAAAAGAAAGAGAATATGTTCAACAGATTGAAAAAAAAACATGGATGTCCTGGAATATTCATCATCTCTGACCACTAATGGGAGTATGAAATGGTGCATTGATTTTTGAAAGGATTTTGGAGACTTCACCAAAAATAAATAAAACCATGCTGTGTCCCAGCTACATCCCTCAAAGCATATAGTCAAATGAAATCTATACCTTATTATATATACACTTCAGCTTCCAAGTTTATTCACCACATGTTATTTGTGCTGTATTTGCAATAGCTAGAGAAGAGAATCATCCTAGATTTCCAAGAAATGACAAATAAATAATGACAGCGTAGACTATGATAAACATTGTGTGTGCATTGAGTATGGTTCTGTCCTAAAATTTCTCTACATACCTGGATCTGCCAGTATTTTGAATATTCATCCAACCCACTCAATCCCATATAGGAAATTGGGAAGGTGAGTCAAATCTTTGCAGGCAAACCTTCCTGAAGATCCACACCTCCTCAGTCCAGCCCCAGGCTACAGCAGCAGAACCTACAGACCAGATGCCATGATCACTTCAGTCTCTGGCTCCCCCTTAGCACTCCTCCTTGGAATGCCCTTACCTGTAGCTGCTGCCACCAGGTACAGATGATCCAAGTTCAAGCCAATGTTAAAACCTATGTGCTTAGGGAGTGTGGACAAGTGGGTACTAATGTGATACTATTGGTGGTGTGGACATCCCTGTATCTACAACCACCAAATTTTTATTTCTGCAATCACAAGGAAGGATCAAGACATGATCTTTTTCAGATGTAACTGGTAATTTGTCTATGTTAGTCAGATGCATGGTGAAGTTCGGGTGTCTGAGAAAATGCAATCATGATAAATCCTGCCACCTATGTACACAGAACTCTTCCATCCCACTGAGAAACCAGTCAACATATCCATGTTCCCTAATGTGAACCACACTTCAAGTGTTCAAGGGCAACATGAATATCCTCAGGGTCAACCACAATTGTGATGCTGAGAGATGCATTGCAATCCTGTTTCTATCAGACATTTACATAGAGCTTTGGAGGATGCTGTCCATCATGTGCCAGTGATAAACAGGATTATGAAATGCTCTTCTACCAGCTACAACCTCAGGAACATCTTTCTCCGTATTGCTGAGAATCCTAAGGCTCTAACATCCTTAATTTTTTTTTTATTTCATAAGCAGGTATTCTATCCAGTCACAGTATGAATATGATTTGGACACTGAATATCTCAATATGGATGTTATATAACAAATAATGTTTCCAGGGTTGTAGTATGGAGATGGTACTTGTCAACTACAGCATGGTCTCTGAATGTAACCATGTTGGCAATGAAATCCCCAGAAGCTGCTTGAATCCACTCTGTTAACAACTTCCTTATCTGCGTCTGCTGCCCTTTGCTTCTTAGAGAATTTGAGGATCTACAGTGCCTCTTGCTGGTCCTGAGAACTAGCATATGTATGATCTCACGCACAGACCACTCACTTGCTTTTCTTCTTTGCAATGTACCTGGTGATGCTGAGAGCACATTTCAACAATCGATTGTCTCCATGGGCTACAGTACTTGCTCTAGGGGGTGCTACATCCAGCTATATCCATAACTTTTAAAGATTAAATGAGTTATGAGAAACAGAAGAGATGGACAACATCTACAATCTCACTATAATGCAATTCCCTTCTCCTGAAGCTGCCCCTTTGGGACAGACAATAAACAACACCAGGAAGAGGAACGAATGTGATACTTACAGATAAGTTCCCAAATACAGAAAATATTTTCATTATCTGTGTAGTAACCAGAATTTAGAAAAATTTGGACTGTGACTCACTGTTTGCAAACTGAACAATTTCATCACAGGTGGGCTATATACTTGTGCATAAAGACACAAAGGGGTGGAGTTGCCCCTTTGTCATGGATCTTTAAGGATGAAAAATGCAAATTGTGTGTTTAGGCAACACGCTTCTCTCTGGATCTAGGTTCCCCAAGTTCAGCACCCTTTTATTCATGAAAGGCTATGACTAATGATTTTCAGAGTCTTGGACATAGTTGCTAAACCTTAGTGAATAACAGCTGTGAAGCTGAATCACTACTATCAGCTGCAGTATTTTTGTGTTGCCAACATCAATTAATATAACACATGTGTGTGTCCTGTACATGAATACATGGATACAAAGAATTTGATAGCATCTAACAACCCATCATGTTAAAAAATCTTAGATAGATTAAGGATACAAGGTACATACATAAGTACAATAATGTCAATACACAACAGGCCAGTAATATATGCCAAATGAAATAGAGAGAAATTTGAAGCAATTCAACTAAAATCGGAGACAAGAAAAGGCTCACCACTCTCTCCACAAGCCTCTAGTATAGCTATTGAAATACAAGGTACAGCAATAAGACAACTAAAGAAATCAAAGGGATAGAAGTTAAGACAGAGTAAGAAAGGTATCTCTATTTACAGGTGATATGATAGCATACCTAAGTGACTTCAAAAATTTTACAGGAGAACGCCCACAGGTGAAAAACAGCTTCATCAAATGGCTGGATATAAAATTAACTTTAAAATCTTAGTATACCTCCTGTATACAAATGGTAAATGGGCTGAGAAAAAAATTTGGGAAACCACACCTATCACAATACACACAAATATTGTTATGTACATTGGTGTTACACTAACCAAGCAGGTGAAAGATGTGTATGACAAGAACTTCAAGCCTCTGAAGAAAAAATCAGAGGAAAAGCTCTCCCATGCTACTGGATTAGTAGAATTAACATATAAAATGGCAATCTTACCAAAAGCAACCTACAGATTTAATATAATTCCCACCAAAAAATACCAAGAAAATTCTCCACAGACTTTAAAAGAACAAGTTTCAACTTCATCTGTACAAACAAAAAAAAAAGCCCAGAATTGCTGACATAATCCTGCATGATAAAAAAATATCTGAAGATATACCCATTACTGACTTCAAGCTGTAATAAATTGCAATAGTAATAAAAATTACATTGTACTGGCATAGAAATAGACTGGTTGATCACTGGAATGGAATTGAAGATCCAGAAATAAATGCATACACCTATGGACAATTGATTTTTACAAAGAAGCCAAAACCATACAATGGGGAAAAAGCATCATCAAGAAATGGAGCTGCTCTAACAGGATGTCTACATGTAGATACAGTAAAGAGATCTATATTTGTTATTCTGTACAAAACTCAAGTCCATGTGTACCAAAGGTCTCAATAGGGTTCAGAGAGCCTTATGGAACTGGTGGAGAGGATATAAGAGCCCAGAGCAGACAAGAACTCCACAACAAAACCAGGAGAGACAAATGCCCTGGGCTCAGAGGGGCTTATAGAGACTGAATCAAGAACAAAGAACTATGCATGGACTGGGTATAGGCCCAAACATTGATGTAGCAAATGGGTAGTTTAGTCTTCTTGAGGTTCACCTAGTAAGAGGAGCATAGGCTGTCTCTGACATGGATTATGTTGCCTGTTTCCCATCAGGACTCCATGGGAGGGTGCGTTGCATGGCTTCAGTGGAAGAGAATGCACTCACTCCTGATGAAATTTGATGTGCTGTTATGTGTTGTGGACCGCCTTTTTATGATAAAACAGGGGTGGTGAAATAGGGCAAAGAAGAATGGAGAACAGGATCAGGAGAAGAAGAGGAAGGTGGGGGTGATCATGATGTAAAGTAAATAAATATAAACAACACCTATTTAACTTGTTGTAGAAATTTATTATGTATCCGGCCAATTTGCTGAAGGTGTTTGTCAGCTGTAGGAGTTCTCTGGTAGAATTTTGGGGGTAACTTATATACACTATTACATCATCTGCAAATAGGGATAATTTGACTTCGTCCTTTCCCATTTGGATCCTCTTGATCTCCTTTTGATGTCTTATTGCTCTGGCTAGAACTTCAAGAACTATATTGAAGAGATATGGGGAAAGTGGCAGCCTTGTCTGGTCCCCGATTTTAGGGGGATTTCTTTGCGTATCTCTCCATTTAATTTAATGTTGGCTATTGGTTTGCCGTATATAGCCTTTATTATGTTTAGATATGTGCCTTGTATTCCCGATCTCTCCAGAACTTTAAACATAAGTGGGTGTTGGATTTTGTCAAATGCATTTTCTGCATCTAAGGAGATGATCATGTGTTTTTTCTCTTTCAGTTTGTTTATACGGTGGATTACATTGATGGTTTTCCGTATGTTAAACCATCACTGCATGCCTAGAATGAAGCCTACCTAGTCATGGTGAATGATATCTTTGACATGCTGTTGTATTCACTTTGTGAGTATTTTGTTGAGTATTTTTGCATCAATGTTCATAAGAGAAATTGGTCTGAAATTCTCTTTTTTTGTTGGGTCTTTGTGGGGTTTAGGTAGCAATGTGACTGTGGCCTCATAGAATGAATTTGGTAATATTCCATGCATTTCTGTTTTTCGGAATAGCTTGAATAGTATCGGTATTCAGCAAATTGGCAGGATACAAAATAAACTAAAAAACGTCAGTAGCTTTCCTATATACAAATGACAAACAGGCAGAGGAAGAAATTAGGAAAACTACTCCTTTCATGATAGCCACAAGCAGTATAAAATATCTATGAGTAACTCTAAACAAGCAAGTGAAGGACTTATTTGAAAAAATCCTTTAAATCTCTGAAGAAAGAGATTGAAAATGACATCAGAAGATGGTGGGATCTACCTTGTTCATGGATCGGGAGAATTAAAATAATAAAAATGGCCATCTTACCAAAAGCAATTTACAGATTCAATGCAATCCCTATCAGAATACCTACAAAATATTTTAAAGATATTGAAAGAACAATTCTCAACTTCATATGGAGAATCAAAAGGCCCAGAATAGAAAAAAACAATCCTATACAATAAAAGATCATCTGGAGGACTTTCTATACCTGATCTCAAGTTGTACTATAGAGCAACAGTAATTAAAACAGCATGGTACTGGCACAGCAATAGGCTAGTGGATCAATGGAATCGAACTGAAGACCCAGAGATGAATCCACACACATTTGGTGACTTGATTTTTGACAAAGAAGCCAAATCCATTCAATGGAAAAAGGATAGCATCTTCAACAAATGGTGCTGGTCTAACTGGATGTCTACATGTAGAAAAATGCAATTAGACCCCTACTTGTCACCATGCACAAAACTCAAGTCCAAGTGGATCAAAGACCTCAACATAAAACCAGAGACATTAATCCAGTTAGAGGAAAAAGTGGGGAAGAGTCTGGGACACATGGGCACAGGAGACAACTTCCTGAACATAACACCAACAGCCCAGGCCTTAATATCAACAATTAATAAATCGGACCTCATGCGGCTGAGAAGCTCCTGTAAGGCAGGTGACACTGTCAGTAGAACAAAGAGACAGCCTACAGACTGGGAAAAGATCTTCACCTACCCTTCATCTAACAAAGGTCTAATATCCAAAATATATAAAGAACTCAAGAAATTAAACACCACCAAACCAAATAACACAATTGAGAAATGGGTCTTGAAACTAAACAGAGAATTCTCAACAGAGGAATATCAAATGGCTGAGAAACACTTAAAGAAATGCTCAACCTCCTTAGTCATCAGAGAAATGCAAATCAAAACGACACTGAGATTCCATCTTACACCCATCAGATTGGCTAAGATCAATAACTCAACTGACACCACATGCTAGCAAGGACATAGAGAAAGAGGAACACTCCTTCATTGCTGCTGGGAATGCAAACCAGTATAACCACTTTCGAAAGCTATCTGGCGCTTTCTCAGAAAAATGAGAATAGGGCTTCCTAAAGACCCAGCTATTCCACTCCTTGGAATATACCCAGAAGATGCACTACCACACAACAGGGACATATGCTCAACCATGTCCATAGCTGCCTTATTCATAATAGTCAGAATATGGAAACAGCCTATGTATCTCTCAGTAGAAGAATGGATAAAGAAACTGTGGTACATCTACACTATGGAATACTACTCAGCTATTAAAAACAAGGAATTTCCGAAATTTGTGGACAAATGGATTGAACTAGAAAGTATCATAATGAGTGAGTTCACACAGAAGCAAAGAGAGTTAAATGGTATATACTCACATATCGAGACACTAGTCCAAGGAGTACGTCCCCATGAAAAACTTTACCTACCAGGAAAGTGGGTGAGAGGGGAGGACATCCTATTGAGACATTAAGTGTGAGAAGCCTGGAGGAATGAGGAAATGGAAGGATCCAGTGGGTCCTGGAAAAGTACAGGCGGGTCTGGGCCCTGGGGTCCTCAGCAAACTATGGCAGCAACCAAGGAAAATATAGGCAGTAAACTTCGAACCCCTACCCAGACTAGCCAATGGACAGGACATTCTCCACAGTTAAGTGGAGAAGGAGATCTGTTTTTCACACAAACTCTGGTGTGTGACCATGTCCCTTGAATGGGGATGCCTGGTGGCATTCAGAGGAAGGATAATAGGTCACCAAGAAGAGACTAGATACCCTATGAGCATATACAGGGGGAGGAGGTCCCCCTCAGTCACAGACAAAAGGAAGGGGAGTAGGGGAGAGGAAGCAGGAGGGAGGGAGGAATGGGAGGATACAAGGGATGGGCTAACAATTGAGATGTAATATGAATAAATTAATTAAAAATTCTAAAAAATGAATAATATTGAAGAAGTGAAAAAAAGAAATTTATTTTAAAGTGGCTACATGAACACACACACACAGAGAAAGAGAGAGAGAAAGAGAGAGAGAGAGAGATTATTGATATCTCATAGAAGTAACTTAACATCACACATGAAACTTCTAGACCAAAAACAAATGAACAAAAAAACACCCAAGGGGAGTAGATAGGAAGAAAAAAATCAAACTCAGGGCTGAAATCCATAAATTAGAAGCACAGAATCAATGAAGATGGAAGCTGTTTTTTTGAGAAAATCAACAAAATAGACAAATTCTTATACAAATTAATTATAAGCCAGTGATACATTATCTAAATTAACAGGATCAAAAATAATAGGGGAGACATAAAAACAGACACCAAGGAATTACAATAAATTACTAGGCCTTACTTAGCAATAATTGAAGAGTTAATACCAATACTCCTCAAAATATTCCACAAAATAGAAACAGGAGGAACATTGCTGAATTCATTCTATGAACTCACAGTTACCTTAAGACCTAAACCATAAAGAGTCAACAGAGAGAGAGAGAGAGAGAGAGAGAGAGAGAGAGAGAGAGAGAGAGAGAGGGAAAGGGAGAGAATCTCAGACCAATTTCTTTTGTTAACATTGATGCAAAAGTACTCAGTGACACAGTCACAAACTGATTCCAAGATTACATCAATACATTTTCCACCATGATCAGCTGGGCTTCTTCTGACTGATGCAGGGATGGTTCAACATAAGAATACCCATTAACATAATATACCATATATACAAACTGAAAGAAAAAACAAATGATCATCTCATTAGATGAAGAAAAATGGTTTGAAAAAATCAAACATCCTTCCTGTTAAAAGTCTTTGCAAGATCAGGTATACAAAACACATACCCATAGACAATAAATGCAATATACCGCAAGCCAGTAGCCAACACCAAATGAAATGGTGAGAAACTTATGCAATTCCACTAAAATCAGGGACTAGAAACTACTGCCCACACTCAAGGAAGGATGCTTGAATCTCACACAGAAGGGGAAGTCAAATGCGTATATGAAGTTGATGGGGGAAGAGAACCAAGTGGGAGTAGTAAAAAGGCAAGGAATGTGGGCAGGGAAAAGATGTGAGGAAAGGACACCCAGGAGGCTGGGAGACAACAGAAATCATGAGGTGTGTATTTCTGACACTGGGGCTATGGGGTTGACTCAAGCTGAGACTCTTAGCAGTAGGCATATGGAGCCTGGAGTAGCCATCTCCTGTACTGCTAGTGGGACTTCTAGTGGAGGGAGAGCGACATAAACTCGCAGGTAAAACCTTTGACCCACAATTTTTCTTGCATACAAAAAGTAAATGGACAAAGATGGAGCAGAGACTGAGGGGATGGCCAGTGAACTGGAGACCACCTAATGGGAGAGAGCCAACCCCTGTCATTATTAGTGCTATTTTGCTATGATTGCAGATAGAATCCTAGCTTACCTACCTCCTTAGAGGCTTCATCTGGAACCTGATGGAAACGCAGCCAAAAATAGGAAGAACACAAGGGGTCTTGTAGAAGAGTGGGAGGAAGAACTGGGGGAGCCGGAGGTGTCAAGGACACAACAAGAAGACATTCAGAGTAAACTAACCTGGACCCATTGCGGCTCACAGATACTGTATTACCATCGAAAAAGCATGCAAGGGCTAAACATAGGCCCCCTTCACATATGTAGCAGATTGTACATGTGGATCTCCAAACAATTAGAGCAGGAGCTGTCCCTGACTCTGTTCCATGCCTTGGATCAATTTCACATAGTTGGGATGCCTTATCTGGCCCCAGAGGGAGAAAACGCTCTTAGTCCTGCTATGACTTGAGGTGCAAGGGTGGATTGGTACTCATGGGGAGGGAGGAATGGGGGTGAGCGTGGGGCTGGGAGTGGGCTTTAATCACTCTGTAATGTGGTTAATTAATGAATGAATGAAAAAAATAAATAAAAATCAATTTCATTTTTTATACAATATACCATGGTTACAGTGTCCCATCCTGCCACTACTCCTGATTGCTCCCTTCCACTCCCATCTGGATCCAATGCCTTTCTGGCTCTCATTAGAAAAGAACATCTTTCCAGGAGGTAAAAACAAATTTAGAAAAATAAGTATATTAAACTAAAACAAAACCATCATATTGTACAAGATGTTGGACAAGGCAAATCAAGGAACGCAAAAAGCTCCAAGAGGAGACACAAGAATCAGACACCCATTTGTTCATACACTAAGAATTCCATGAAAATCAATTTGATGACAAATAGTGAGACCCAATCCAGACATTATGCAGAAAGAGAGACCTTGGGACACAAAACTTTAAGTGGAATTCCTCCATCAAATCCACCCCTCTGAGTTCATGGAAAACCACACATAATGTAGCTGAAAAGGCCAGAGGAAATGAAGGGACCCAGGAGAACAGGGACCTCTAAATCTACCTTGCTAAGGTCATGTGAACCCAAAAAACTGAAGCAGCAAGCACAAGACAGGCACAAATCTGCACCTACTTCTCTCCATTTATATTATAGGTTTTAGTCTAGTACCACATTTTAAATCTATTTTTCCTTTAACAGACTTCTGGACTGTTTCTATTTTGACTAATCAATATAACAAGAAAGAGTATGGTGGAGAAAGTGTCTCTAGGATCATTTGTGTGTATGCTCAAGAATAATGTGTCTGGATATTGAGCTATATCTACTTCCAGATTCCAGTGCAACAACCACATTGATTTGCATAGTGGCTACACACAGTGTGGAGCCTTGCTCTGTGAGGTCTCTGGGCACTCTAAAATAATTCTACATCATGTAACAGGCAACTCTTTGAATCAAAGACTGACAACCACTGGAGAGATGTCTCCTCAGTAGATTGGAGAGTCTCATTCAATTCAGAGGCAAGAAAGGGAACATCTCTCTGCCTTCTGATCATTCTTTGTCTTCTAGCTGGAGGAGACAGGACGGAATTTTATGAAGTCCCTTGTATTACAAACAGTATTTTAAGTTCAACATAGGATTGAATGATCTCTAACATAGAATTGACCAAGGACTTTCATGTTCACTACATCATAATCAATGTATGAGCTTTCACCCACACTAAGAAGATGACATTCATATTACAAGAGGAAAGAATGTCTGCTACAGGAACATGCAAAATTAATGTTCTGAGCTAGAGAGAAATCATCCTGAATCAACCTTGAAATTACCAGTTACCACAGGTGTGTCTGTACTGAGTGGTAGTCACTCATTTACTCAAAATGTAATCTTCAATAAAAAAAATAGAAAAGTGACCTCTATATGAGCATATACCCAACAGATACTAGAGACACTTATTCAGTCATATTCCTTCCTGCTCTTTTGATATTAGCCAAACTTGGAAACATCAAAGAGTTCTGTCAATGGAAAAAATGGATAAAAAAGTGATACTAAACTGAAAGCTGTAATATATATGGAGAGGACTAAGGGCAGACCTGTATCTGTCCTGTGCTGGCTGCTTCAGTTTCTCTGACTTAATATGCCCTTTGCCCAGTGTACTGTGAGAGACGATGATGTGTCAGTGTGCGTCCATGTTCTGTAAAGGCTTGAGACTGTAGGTCAGTGCACTGAGACTGGAAAGTAAGTAAGTTTGAGAATAGAAGATTGTGCATAATCTCAAATCTATCCTTGATTCATATGTACATATATTGGGTCAATAAATTAGTTTTATGAACATTGATTTAATAACATTTGTGAACTTACAGTAATTACATTCATGTGGAAGTGCACTGTGATATAAATGTGTATTATATTCTTGAAGACTGGAACTTCTGGGGGAAAACACACTCAAAGTTTAAAATACACAGTCAGGTCACTTAGGACTATGAAAGAAGTTTTTATGTAGTCAAATGTTATTTATGTGGATTTTAAAGGGAAAATTCATATTATATATTATTCAAAGCTACTCCATAAAAGTTCCAGTCACTTAGAATACAGAGATATTTTTGTCACTATGCATTATCACAGTGTGTCTTTTGTAATGCTTTATTATGGAAGAAACATGCTAATGGAGGAGGTCAGTAGAGAAGAGATTGTCAAGTGTGATGTGCTGTAGGGGTAAATTCAATTAGCATCACTATATTCATGCCTGTAACTTTTAAATGATGACAAAGACACTATACTACTGTGAGGAGATGGCAGACAAATAGACACACAGAACGGCTATTTCTGAGCAAGTCCAAGGGTAATCGTCTCTGTTTTCTCAGTTCCACAGCAACTTCCTGTTCATCCAGAGTTTCTGACACACTCAGGATGTGGTTGCAACACTGTCTTCTCTCGGACAGTAATAGACTGCAGAATCCTCAGATGTCAGGCTGCTGAGCTCCATGTAGGCTGTGCTGGAGGATGTATCTGCAGTCAGTGTGGCCTTGCCCTGGAACTTCTGATTGTAGCTTGTAACACCATTTCCAAGATAAATCCCTCCAATCCACTCCATGACCTGTCCAGGGTTCTGCTTCACCAGTACATATATTTGCTGGTGAAAGTGTAGGCAGAAGCCTTGCAGGACAACTTCACTGAGGACACAGGTCTCCTAAGCTCATCCTCAGGCTGCTGCAGCTGGACCTGGGAGTGGACACCTGTAGAGAAAAAGGCAGAGTGGATGGCATTGACACTTCAATCCCAGTCTGCACTTCAGGGTTGAAACTGGAGAGAACCTTACCTGTAGATGCTGCCAATAAGAAGGGGGTCCAGCTCCATCCGATGATAAGGGTTCAGTGTTCAGTGACTGTGGCGGGGACAGTAATCAGATGTTGTTATGGGGTGTAGTCATCCCTCTATGTAACAACTATACACTTGCAGAATTTGCATATTCATAATCAGTGTACTTTTTTAGATAAGGACCTAGTCTATCTGGAGAAGAAGAAGGGCAGGACATCTGTGTAAGGCAGCATGATCCTGAGGCATAGATCCTAATCCTCTCTTAGGAAATGCATCCATAACCCTTCCCTGAGCCCTGTGCAGATTCTACATATGTGACAACTGGGCCTAAGGTGTCCTGAGATTTCTGGCCTGAGGCAGTTGCTCCACTTTGAGACAACTAACTGGATGAATTTCCAGAAGAAACTTGTGATAATAATGGTTACTGGAAATTTCAAATATGATGGCATGACAATTTATGTCCTTTTATATATATATACAATATATACTTGTCTTATAGCAAGTTGCATACAAAAACCTGACCAAATTAATCTAAATAGAATGAGCTTCAGAAATATAACCACATCAAACTTTATTGCAACACTATCTGCAATAACTAAATTATGGAAATAAAATACATACCAATACATGTCTGTCATCAGATGAATGCATAAGGAAGACAAAGCACTTTCATCTCAAAGATTAAGGAAATTGCATAAAATTCAGGAATAGTTATGCAACAGTAGATAACGGTATTAATGATGACCTGCAGCCTGGATCACAGAAGCTTCTGTGTGCAGTGAGTGTTGACTGTTGCAGACATTCATGGCCGGTCAAAGTGCTGAGAATGATTGGCAGAGTACTCAGCCCACAGATGGGTTGTGTATTTCAAACTTTTTGCAGTAGTCAAGGACCATCACAAAAGATGGATTAGAAAGAACAAAAGATTATAAATATGGTAGATAGACATGAAATGCTATCTCAGGAATTGACATAGCCACTGTACCCATGAATACACACCACCTACATTGGCCAACACAACACCTAAACAAATCAAGACAGTCATAGTTACAGCATGTGAGACTGTAAAATAGCTGAGTAGGAAAAGATGTCTATGTGTAAGGTTAGCAATGTAACTCTGATTGCTTGGATCTACATGGTAGAATGTAAGAACTGAATTCCATGAGTTTTCCTCTGAGGTTAACGCATCTATCATGGTGCATATGTGACCTGCTATCACAACTAAACACATTGTAGCAATATTTATAAAGTATCCCAACACGATGGCAACAGAGCCTACCCCAAGCCTCTGGTCTGTTGGCATTTGGTGACTGATGAGGAAAATATAACCCTTTCCTTTTTCAGGTTTCTAGATTCTCCTTATGTACGCATATATCTCACTGAATGTACTCACTGTATTATTAGTTGATGAAACAAAGCAGCTCAGGAAGTTGGGAGAGAAACTTGTGCTTAGGACCCAAAAAGAATTAGAGTGACATAGTGGAGAAGACATAATTATAATATATTTCATGCAGGAATGAAATTATCAAAGAATAAGCAAAATCATTCGGAGAAATAAAAACGATTTTACATGTGTTTACAATTTTCTTTTTGGAGGATTCACATATGAAGTATTTAATGTTTGTCACATTCTTTTCTATTAAATATTTTAACATTAGTATCATTAAATGTGTTGACAATACAGAACACATAGGTGGTTTATCACTTAACTTGGACTTATATTCAGGAGGCAGACACATAAGAATCAAGAGTGAAAATATACACTGTATACTTGGCAGGCAGAGGCAGGTAGATCTCTGTGAGTTTGAGGCCATCCTGCTCTACAAAGAGAATGACAGGACAGTCAGGGCTATTACACAGAGAAATCTTGAGGAGAGAGAGAGAGAGAGAGAGAGAGAGAGAGAGAGAGA